>APFE030734523.1:0-20753 GCA_000404065.3 Pinus taeda
TTTTTTTTTTTAAGAATATGGCTACTTAATTTCACTCCCCCGGCAACGGCACCAAAATGTTTAGTCAATTTAGTGTTCCTAAATTGATGTCATTAATTGTCAACCCGGGGCTCGTAAGCTGATGAAGTGAAGGTGTACTATATGTACTTAAGCAACCTCTTAAAGCTTTCTTTTGTCGTTTGGGGTGTTTGTTTGTGGTTAATTTATCTTCCTAAGATGGAGTGATGTATTTATAAACAGATGAGTGATGGTGTGTGTAAGGTGAATTCTAGATGAGTGAAGGTGTGTGATTAGTGGTTTCTAACTACTTTGCTGAAAAGGAAAACTTGAAGGAAATAAATGAATTAAAATGAACTGAAAGCAAAGAACCACTTTCTAATGGCATTAGACACCATTCATGCTGCTGCAAATAAAAGGTAAGAAAATCACTTAAAAGACCAATGATAATGTTTATGTCTTCCTAACTCTCTGCCTCTAACACATAGTACTGTGTAAGACATGATTAGGAAGTAGCTAAAGATAAGTCTAAGAAATGATAAAAAATGAGAAAAATCTACTTTGAAGACTAGTTATAATGTTTTGCTCTTTCTAACTCTCTACCTCTAACACATAGTACTGTGTAAAGCACGATTAGAAAGTAGTTAAAGATTAGTCTAAAAAGTACCCAAAGCCGGCTGCAAGTTATTAGTATTCTGATCTCTAAAAGATAGACAATTTATAATAAAGAGACCATTCATATGTTAGCAGACAGATTTGAGAAATAAAACTAAAAATCAGATATGAAAATAAAGTAAAGGCAGCAAATTTGAATCTGTCAACTGAAACTACCACTAGATATAAAGAAAATACATAAACACACAAGCAATCCCGGGTTAAAAACCTGCAAAAGAACAATGTTGATTAGCTTAAAATAAAGGCTGGAAATGAAATAACATGAAAGTAAATTATGCTGTACATGTTTCAAGAAAAGGAAATGCTGAATGGAAATAAGGAAATGCTGAACATAAAATACTATACAAGGCTAACATGAACAGGGGCCCTCCATTCATATAACCCAAAGAAGACTCAAGGTATTGAAAACTTCATAACAACACTGCTTCTATTACTCCATGTGCAGAAAATTACAGTCAAGAGTGCTAGAACAACACTATTAAAACAGAGTCTGGGAATGCACTAAAATTATAACAAGTTCATAAAACACAGCAACTAAAAAGTAACATAAGCGTACGCAGACGCAAGTTTTTATAGGCATCTGAAAGATATCCTAATGCGTACAGCTAAAACTGAAAAATAAACTAACTGTCATGCGTAATTAAGGTTCAATAACACGTCATAAGCCTACGTGGATGAGCTGGAGGTTCTGGTCATTATGGGCATTGAATCCAGAGTTGGATTATGTCCCCCACAACCCACGTAACACGGACAAGTCACCGTTTGAACTGACGTGACCCAACAGCTTACGCATCACCGTTAAGCTGCCTTTATTGACCGTAACTTGACCCTTGTTGACTGGAGGTACAGATGACGTGGATGGCTAAACAAATAGCACAGGAACCTCGAGCACCTTGATTCCTAAGTGCCCATGTGGCTCATTCGGCAAAATGACACGTGGAACCTTGAGACTAACAAAAAGGCTGCGGGATCATCAGATGGCTGCAGAATCAGCAGATGGCTCCGGAATCAGCAGATGGCTGCGGAATGCCTGTAAATATGTCAAAATCTAAACAAAACAGTCACACATTAGCAAAGCTCACTTGATCATGCTTAATGACATCTAAGGTAATGATCTGGGTGGTTTTACATTGAAAATGAGGCAAAAGAGAGAGGTAAGTGATGAAAAACAGTAGGTAATAGTGGATGATGAGGTGTAAGTTAGAGGCTCTACAATACCTGTGCATTGGCTACAGGGCCCTTAACAAGAAGACCATGGAGAACCACTACCCTATCCCACACATAGATGATCTGATGGATGAGATAAGGGGGGAAAAGTTCTTCACCAAGATTTATTTATGCTCAGGGTACCACCAGATTAGGATGAGGGTCCAGGATGCCCCTAAGACCGATTTTAGGTGCCACTATGGGCACTTTGAGTTCTTGGTTATGCCTTTTGGTCTAACCAACACACTAGCCACTTTCCAATCCTAAATGAACCATGTGTTTTGTGGGCAGTTGCGAAAGTTTGTGTTGGTGTTCTTTGATGACATATTGATTTACAGTTGGACATTGGAGGAGCACTTGCAACACTTAGTGACAGTGTTGTGCATTTTGGAGAAGAATCAATTCTATGTGAAATTTTCTAAGTGTGAGTTTGGCTCGAAATAGATTCTCTACCTAGGGCACATCATTGGGGAGGACGGTGTTAGGTTCCATGAGGAGAATATCAGTGCCATTCGGGATTGTCCAGAGCCCAAGAATGTGACAGGTTGGATGGAATTTATTAGCATCTGCACTTACTACAAGAAGTTTGTAAAGGGCTTCTCTTAGTTGGTCACTCCCCTCATCGATCTAATAAAGAAGGCAACCTTCGAGTGGATAGCTACAGCGTAGGAGGTTTTCTATCACCTCAAATAGGTCATGAGCAGTTGTCATATATTGACACTTCCAGATTTCACCCAGCCCTTTGTGCTAGAGTGTGATGCATCCAAAGAGAGTGTAGGCACAATTTTGATGAAGGGAGGGCACCCTATAGCCTTCGAGAGTTAGAAACTATTTCCCCAAGAGATATTGTACTTTATCCATGACAATGAGATACTAGCCATTATGAATGCACTAGCCAAGTTCAGATAGTACTTGGTGGGGAACTGGTTCAGGATCACGACAAACCATAATAGCCTCAAATTTCTCTTGGAGCATAAATAGTTACAGGAGAGGCAACAAAATTGGGTGAGAAAGCTCCAAGCATGCAACTTTGACATTGAGTATGTCAAAGAGAAGCACAACATGGTGGCAGATGCGTTGTCCAGGAGACTAGTTTCCCTTTCACTGATGAGCATTGCCTTAGATTGGAGGGTGCAATTACTAGTGGAGTACTCCAAGGACCGATTTGCATGTGAGGTCCTTGATGGGGTGGTGAGAGATGACTAGTACAGGGTTAAATGAGGTGATTTACTTGAGACACCAAATTTACTTAGTGCCCAACTCCCAATTGAGAGAGAAGATTTTACAGGTTGCCCATGACTCACCACTAGTAGTGCACCAGGGGTTCACAAAGACATATAGTTCCATATTAGAGTGTTTTTAATGGAGGGGCATAAAGGATGATGTTCTGAGGCATGTCAAGGAGTGTGACATATGCCAAAGGAATAAAGGTGAGTTGTCACACCCTGCAGGGTTGCTACAACCTCTTCCTATCCCTAAGGGGAATTGGGAGAGTGTGTCTATGGAATTCATTACTAGTTGATGAATTTTGCACATTTCTTTTACATCTCAGCCCAGTACTCAGCCTCACAAGTGACTAAATTATTTTTCAGGGAGGTTTTTCGACTACATGGTCTTTCGAAGACCATTGTCAGTGACTAGGATAGCAGGTTCATGGGGGGGGATTTTCGCAGGAGCTATTCTGTCTTGTGGGAACTAAGCTCACTCCAAGCACTATATATCACCCCCAAACAGACGAGTAGACAAAGATAGTTAACAAATGGTTGGAGGGTTACTTGCACAACTATGTGATGGTTCATCAAAAAGCATGGATATGGTGGTTACACTTGGGAGAGTACTCCTACAAAACTATGTACCACATGTCTATAGGTATGTCTCTATTCCAAGCTCTATACGATTACGATGCAATGACTTTTTTCCGATGTGATGTTTTTAGATAACAAGGCCCCTGGGGTCAAGGATTGGATACAGGAGGGGCAAGATATTTTGTGCGCTCTCATAGGCAACATGCAAACATCACAGAACCAACAGAAACTTTATGCATATAGGGGAAAATTTGAGAGACAGTTTGAGGTAGGGGATTTGGTCTTCTTGAGGTTTCATCCTTCCAGGTAGTCATCGCTCAAGAAGAAGGGGAATGATAAGCTCAAACGTCATTTCTATGGGCCATGTCAAGTCACTCATATAGTTGGCGAGGTAGCATATGATTTGGAGCTACCCCCAAGAAGTTGAGTGCAATTTTTTTTTCATGTATCTTTCCTGAAAAAGGAATTGGAGCAATAGGTGATAGTAGCTATGGAGCTACCCTTTATGGATGATGAGGGGCACTTAGTTTTCAGTCCAGAGGCTATTCTAGACACTTGAGAGAGGCATTTGAGGAACAAGATCATTAAGGATTTTTTGATCAGATGGAGGAGCCAACCATATGAGGGTGCCACTTGGGAAGGGGAGAAAATAGTTCAACATCCTTCATTACAACTGATTGAGCACAAGAAACATCTTGGCAAGGAATAATATGATATTCCCACTTAGTATTATTGTTAAGTGAAATATCAATTTTTGACCAATTTTTTCTCAATTCATGTTTTCACTTAGGAAATGTGGGTATAGAGGTCCCACATTGATTTTTGATTAAAATAAATCCCCAAACATTAGAGGTGGAAGGGAATATCAAGCCACTAGTGGAGAATGGGATCCACCCATGGAGAATTATGGTCCACGTGGAGAATACGCATGCCTTGGCAGGAATTTGGTGGGAGGAAATTGAGTTGGGCTAGCATGAACATGTTGGAGGCATTTTGACAAAAAGGAAGGAAATACTCATTTGGTCATTCATTCATCCTTGAGAAAAACTTGTCTTTGACATAGCATAGCACGCTTAAGCTAAAGCCAATTATACAAGTTTTGTTTAGCACACGAGTGTTTCCAAGTGGAAATATCAACCCTTACTGTGGTGGACTTTGAATGGAAGCCGAGGGAGGGAGTTCTATCTGTTTCAGTTTGTTCCAGTAGTGGGAGTGTGAGTTGTGGGAGGGATTGACTAGTAGCAGTGCAGGGACTGTGCAGTTGTTGGAGGTGGCACACTTGGGGATTGAGAAGTGAAGGGATTTTGAGGTTGAGATTTGAGGAGGCCCCTGAGAGAGTGTTTACTTGAAGATTACAACTAATTTAGGGCTTAATTCTAGCAGGATTGACAGGTGGGTCAAATTACCCAGTAGCAAAGCCACAGAAGGAAAAGAGGGCCAAAATTCCAAGATCAACCATAGACCAATCCCTTCATGGGTTATTATGGGTACTTAGTGGACAGACCCGAGTTAATTTCCTAGAATTTTCTAAGAACCAAAAATGGTCCTGGTAGTAGTTCTTCACATCCAACAACATATTTCTAGGCGGTTCAATGCAGAGCTAAGAGAGAGAAGCAGTATATTTTAGATGGACTTCTTATTGTTCATTTGGTATTATCTATCTTTCCTTGAGCAAGCCTAGATGCACTCTTTCCAACACCTCATTGTACCCTCTTCATATCATAATAAAATGGCTAAGAAACACAGTTTTTGGGCCAACTTCATGGATTGATTCATGTGTTTGCTTTTCATGGTTTTTATGTCTATGTTTCTTTTGTTATTTACTATAACAATTCCCTAGGAATATTACAATATCACAGTAGTATTATAAAATATAATAACCTCAACAAAAAGAGCATCGTCATCTTAATATTTGTGGAATATTGATTTTGAAGTACAATCAGATAATGAACCCTGCAGCATAGACTTAGTGCTCGCTGAATTGATATATTTAAGCTTGAAGAACAAAGAATTTAAATCTTATCAAACCATGCACTGCTGATCTTAGTCTCGTTGAAAATATAAAGTTCATTGTAGATTTAAAGTCAGTAATGATGAACTAGCTAGTGGAATGTTCACTTTAGTTTATAGATCAATTGTGTACAACATAGTTATTCCCAATTAGGTTTGTTTGGCCTTAGACTTCCAAGCAGGCAACTTTTCTAACGCAAATTAATCATCTTGTTTTATTAAAAAATGTCTACCTGATTTAATATATACGTAATGATGTCTTTCTGGTTCTCTCTCATCCACAAACCAATCTGGTGGCTGCCAGCCTACATTATTTTATTTCTAGAGCCCTAAAGATGGAAATGATAAGTGCCATTTATGATCTTGTTTATGGGCATTTCAGAACCTCAAATATGGGAATGAGAAGTGGCATTTATGATACTATTTATGGGAATTTCAATTTTTACATATATTTAAGGATAGATAAATTTTTCTACCAATGAGGTGTAGACTAGTTGGTTTGTGTGGGGTTTAGTCCTCATTAGGTCTCAGGTTCAAAACTCATGAGGATGGGTTAAGAAAGAAAGCCACCTTTGGGGGTGTTACACAGTAATTTGTCACCGTTTGTCACCATCCCTGTTACCCCTCTCCTGCATCTTGAAGGACTCATTCCGGAACTTGTGAGAAGTGACAAGACTTGAAACCACTTGCATCATTCACCTCTGAACATGAGCTTCATATGCCCTGAAGACATCTCCTGCTCTTTGCCCTTAAAAACAACCCTTTTTACATTAGCGTTGGTCCACTGTGTTATGCCCGCGCCAATGGGGAAAATCCTATTGAAAGGGCGCGCCATTAGTGCTCTGTCACAGAGTCGCAATCGTGCCAACCTTTTTGGGCAAAGTTTTGAACTAATCAACCTCCGAAGGTTCTGTCCAACTCATTCACCAACTGACTCCAAGTTAAGTGAGGATGGTTTGGCTTCGAATCTCCTTGAATGGGAAGTAGTTTGCCACCATTCCATAGAAGTTTCCAAGTGATGAAGCCAAATCCATTATTGTTGAGATTGACCTTATCTCTTCCTTTTCCTCTATAAAAGCTTGTCTCCATGGCTTGAGCAAGCTAGTTCTGATTCTAGTGGCAATACTTGTGCTGAAAGGAAGATATCAAGAGATAGGAGTTGTAAGAGCCTTCTTCGTATCCATAAGGCTTTACCTAAGTAAGGAGACTTTGTCACTAAAGAGAGAGAGAGCTTGTTCCTCACCCCTTTAAGCTTTGCAAGACTTGTGTAGATGAGCACCCATCCAAAGGAGGAATTGACGTGAGGACGCTGGTTGTATTCTCCTTTGTTGATTATTAATAATAGATGACTATCATTATGGTTCCATTCTCGTTGCACTTGTAATGGTTGATGTTGAATTATATCCTTCCTGACTGATGTATAATTGCATATATTAGATTTTACGCTTGGGTTTGTGTGGTTCTCTTTGTGTGTGCAGGTGTCTATTCACGAAGATAGTGGAGGATTGTGACCGGCCAAGGCAAAGGAACGTGGGCGACATCTCTTCTACAAACGAAAGCGTTGGAACTCAAGTAGGTCTTCATCACCTACCTTTTATTTGAAATTAGGAACTTACGTGATAGCATTGTTTGATTGTTGCTAGAGCCATTCTAGGCTAGTAGGGATCGCCTCTATCCATAGAGGGGATTTACCTCTCCAACAGTGGGAATTAAACTATCCTAAAGGGAACCCAAACTCAATCGTGCTTCATACAATCTTGGTGTTGTAACATCTACAACCACCCTCCTTAAATCTTAGCAGCTTGTCTTACATTGCCCAGGTACTTGTGTTTTCAATTAGATTTATCTTTCACTTTACATATTGTGTTCACTTACTCTCTTTTTTTTTCTAACCACAAGCTGACCCCCATGACTTGGTTTCATTCGGTTCTTGCACTGCATTGGAAAAATGCACAGTCCTAGAGGGCAACCAGCCTTGCTCTCAGGAATTGCACAATGCAGCCCAGTAGTGAACCTTTCTCTCAAGAATTGCGTAGATAATTCCAACAATGAGCTTCAACTCCATAACTTTGTAAACATAGCTTACATCTTGTTTTCAACTGGAAAACTATGCAAAGCATGAGAGGCAACCAAAGCCATTCAACCCAAGAGTTGTGTTGAAGCATTCCCCTCAGTTGTTACCTGATTCATTTGCTGGCAGGTTGCCTGATTCCCTCCAGAACTACATAAGTTCTCCATGCATGCATGGAATCCCTTCCCAAAAAAGGAAAAATAAAAAATAAAAAATCATCCTAAAAAATAGGGATCTATTTTTAACACTGGGAGTTACACTTGAGTCAATCTTAGAAACTGTCACCACTTCTTGCTTTTTCCTAGATTTTTGGGATGCACGTCATAAATCCTAAATCGATCAAATGTATTTAATGGAAACTTCTGGAACTCATTTTCACATTGAACCTTGGAGCTCTGGTATTTCTGAAGCATCTAGGAACCTTCGGCACAATTGGCACAGCTCTTCCGGGTAAGTTTTTCTTTTCAAGCCTTTTGATGATTTTCCTATCGCTTTTGTTTCCTTAGCTTGTGTGAGTGTTGTTTTTCATGTTTTATTGAACGACTGCTAGTGTTTTAGTTTTTTTTAACTTGTAGAAGTGTTGTTCCAAGTTTTTCATTGCCTTTCTTAAGTGTTGCATGCATAAGCTCGCTTTTGCACTAACAGTCATCATTGCTGTAACTCTCCCCAAAAGCTTTGTTGTTCATCTGTTTGATTGATTTCTGCACTTTCTTTGATTACAAGCATGACCATTCACTCAAATTTGTACCATCCTTCACTCATGCATTTAGATCTACTGATTTTCAAATTTCTATTGTGCATATCTAGGTTGTCTTGGTTCAGATCTAGCACTTCCCAACATGCAATGCACATTTCTGGAACTCAAGGCTCTACCTTGGCTCCAAGAATTATACAGAGGTTTTCAGTCATTGGCTCTAGCTGCACTCTACACATTTCCAAGAGATAGTCCCCTAGTCTTTCCCACCCAGTTTGCACAATGCGTAGTCCCAGCCAACATCAAACTGGACTAAACTGTACGTTGCGTAGTTCCAGTCCTAAGCCACAGTGGACTGCTCTCTATGCAATTCTAGTCATCAGTACCTCTCATTAATTGTTGGGGCTATGTAATGCGCAAATACAACTGACAATCCCTCACCTCTCAGAGTCACAATTGCACAATATTTCCCAATAGTTACCCAGTTTGTTGCATAATCAATACTTGAAGTTCTTTTGTTTTAAGCTGACATTTGCTTGCCGTGAGTGTCCGCTATGTCTCTAGGTACAACAATTTTTTAGTAGTTTCTTAGTAGTACAAACAACATGGTTTCTAAGAGAGCTAGATCAAAGGATATTGTAGAGAGCAGCAATCGATATGTGGTTGAACGGGTGCCAATGAACCTACCATTCTATGCAGACACACAATTGTTCGTAGAAAAGGACATGAAGATTATATGGTAAGAAATAAAGGACATATTTGTAGGTAGTTTCAAGGAAGATCTAGAATATTGATAGGTCTATGTCAACATTCACAAGTCAAGCTTGTTCAAGGTTGCATGCAAGTGCACCACATTCTCGTGCATAGATATCATTCACTGGATTGTCTCACATAATGATCCAGAGATGATGACATTAAGAAATACCAACGGAACACATCTTGTCACCTTCAGGAGATAAAACTACCATCGCTATCACTTGTCCCAGCTAGTGAACCACATGGATGCATTGTTCTACACTCACAACAACAATGTGAAAACTAGTGAAATCATGAAGTGTTGGGTAAAAGAGCCATCAAAGTTTAGAGTGAAACCCAACTAGGTCTACAAGACGAATTCACTCAAGAAGTCCTACCAACTCTTGGTCATCTTTGCATGCTTCTTGTATGGTCAAGAGACCATGGAGACCTTTCTGTAGAGTTGGGTGGTTATGTTGGATCAGTTGGAAAATGAGGGAAGGCCATTCACAAGTCAAACATGTTGGCTCTTCAACTAAAATTTCATGTGTCTAATGCCCAGAGTCTGCCTAAGGATGAGAAAGAAAGTTTTTTTATGTCCACATACTTGCTTGATGTAATTTGTGCCCAACAACAGTTCTCTAGCATGGGTTGGACATGGACACCATCATATGATGTTGTGAACATCTATTTCAAGTTTCTCTCTAAGTGCAGCTACTGAGGAGTCATGGCGAGGTTGTCTGACCACTTCATCACCTTGGTTTACAAGATGATTTTCGAACAGGATCCACCTTGCATGTCCCAAGAAGCGATGTAGGCATTGGTTAAAATTTCATATTGGTATGACTCACCCGGTGGCACCTTTCATTAGGATGTTTGGCAGAGGGAAGCCTTCACATGAGCTACCGAGGTTTACCATATACATGTTGGTCATGCAAAAGGTTACATACCACATCTCCACAGGGTTATTAGTAAGACCACACAGGAGGAAGAAGGCATCATGGCCTACTCTTCCTTTGCAGATTAAGTTCTACAAGATCCGTACCTTGAAGGATGTGGATTCCAAGGCCTAGGACTTGAATAAGTTTGGGTTCAACACCAAGAGTTTTAATAAGTACAAACCCCAATGCATAAGCAAGAACCACCGTATAAAGTTGTATTACCCATGGATCCATGGGGCATGTCATTGGCCAGAGGAAGACCCTTGGAGGTATTGCTACAACTACTCTAGGAATTATTAACCAGTCAACATGGATGTAGAATGGAAACAAGCACTTAAAGTAGTAGCACCAGTGGAAGCAACAACAATAGTAACAATGAGCAGAAAATCAATGAAAGACAAAGGCGAGAGGAAGATTGTTGAGAGCACATAGGCTAAGCAAAGATACACGTTTAGAGAAGATCTTCTTGTTGAGAAAGTAGCTTTGGAGATAGAGCAAAGAGTTGACAACGCGAAAGGAGAGTAGAATGAAGGAAGAGAGAGAAGCAAATGTTGGAAGATACATAGAGGAATTTGCAGGAAACATAAAAGAAGTTGAAACAAGAGCAAGAGCTCAGGAGGATAGAAAGGGAAGAGAAGAAGAAACAGGAGCAGGAGGAAAGGCAAGGCACACTAACAAAGAAAACTACACCTATAGAGGTTGAATAATCAGATCAGCCAGTAGATGAAGAAGAGGGTGAGTAAGTGCAAGTTTAGTAACTCGCTCAATAGGTTGAGTAGATGGTTGAAGCAACGAACATGGAGATGGAACAAGAGCCATAGGACCAAGACATTGATCTCATGCCGAGAGCATCTGAGGTCGCACCATAGTCTCCACCACCTCCAGAATCACAACCAATCCCTAGTGAGAAAGGAGAGGTTGTTCTCCTTGATGATGATTCAGTGATGGACATGTACAATATATCATTCAATGCGTCACAACAAAGGATTGTACAAGCATGAAGAAAGCAACTCTCATATTATCTCACATCACCTACGCACATAGAGGAAAGGTTGATTCTATCAAATGTTAGAAGACATCCATCTACCATGGCCGAGGCTTCTAAGGCTTATGTAGAAGCCATAAAATCAACAATCAAGTTCTTGATAGCAGAGAATCATCGAATGGAAAAGGACTTGTAAGAGGCCAGGTAGAGAACACAGTAGTCCGTAGTATCCACTATGGCAGAAATAAAGAAAGTGATACTTGTTGAAGTATCAACTCTGGAAACCACCTTGCAGACATTGTATAACATATTTATCACTATGCACAAAGCGGTTTTCCATCTATATGGTTTTTAGTAGCAATGCACGAAGACAGCCCAAACTCTCTAAGACATCCACGCTGTTATTGTGCATGTAAAGGAATGGACAATGAGGTACAAGGGAGCCCCACTTTACTTGATAAGATGATGAATCCATAGTAAGAGCTAGACAAAACATGGATTTGGATGTTGATCCAGAACTATGAGAAACTCCCTCCGCTTATCACCAGCATTGAGGCTTCCTATGCATGGTTGTTTAGGGGAATTTGGATGTCATAATGAGGACACACAAGATCCCTTCAATCAGAACCCTCACTCAAGCCATGACGAATAACCAATTCATGTTTGAGGTTGATAGGTACATAGAGAAGTTGATGCGCAAAACCACCAATGACTACTTGCAACTGAGCATAGAGAACATGCAAAAGTACATCGATGGTGAAGCCACACTCAAGGTAGTGTTGTGCATGCTTCAGGATGAGATGGGAAGAGGTTTCAAAACCATATACCTGGAAGCAATGGAGGCAAGAGTCTACTTCAATAAATACATCACCAAAACTTATGGGGACACAATAGTGTAGTACCAAGCTTGGTATCAGTTCGTCACTGAAGACCGCCATGAGGAGGTTACTAGGTTCATCTTTCCCCAAGACCCCAAGTGATGTTGTTTGTCTTGTCACTAGTGGGTAAGTGAAATTCTAAGTGTCCCACATGGGTAAGTGAAATTCTAAGTGTCACTAGTGGAATGTGAATAGCCAATATGTAATGTGAAGTTTCATGAGAGTAGTCCAAGAGTTAAAGGGGAATGTCAAGGGGTCACTGCACCCTTTGTTATATATAGAACCTCATAACTCATAGTACAAGATTTTGGCTAGGCATTTCTTAGAGGAGGCTTGGAGAGTATTATGATGAGCCTTGTCTTCTCCACAACGTAGAGTGAGTACATCTCTTTGGAGTAGCACATGGTGTTGAATCTAATGTTCCGGTATTGGGGCTAGTGGCTATTAATGGTGTATATATGGATTAAACTTTCACTTAATAATATATAACAAAGCTAGCACATGTTCATGCATTCATGCATATGTTTTTATTGTAGTTAGACTATTCTAGTTTCTTTAGCAATATATGTTATTTAACTTACGCATTTGTGTATGAACTATTTTGTAAGCAATTGTATGAATCTTGTTGCATATGTGTTATTGGTTTAACCCATCACTTTGGTTTGTGGACTATTCCTCTTTCCAGCTTTTGATGTCATTCCACTTGTGTGTTCCTTTGAGATTCCATACTATTATAGGCTTCTAAGGGACACACTTATCTTTCCCCTACGTGTGTCAAAACCCCCATGCATCTCACTTGACTCATTGTAAGGTCACACACTTGCTTCTGACAAATTTATCACACTTACCTCTATGTGCTACTGCAATCAAGGCATTACTTTGCTAACCACTACTGGGACTCCTACTCCAAATGGTATTAGGTCTAGTTGGGACTTCTTACCAGGGATATCCCCTAACATGTTAGCAAGTCCAACATTGTCAACATTTATGGCGCTAGAAGGAGGGACAAATGACAATTTGAGTCGTCAAAGTCTATTTTGAACCTATGCACACCATCCATGACTTACATTACAATCTCAACTCCGGCACGTTTTTCTCATGCACATGACTTCATAGTGTCAGAGGATGTCATAGATGACTTGTCACATATAAATTATGATAGTGAATGTGGAGAAACCTTGTTAAGACATGAAGTTTCCGTCTTAGGCTTCTGTGAATGGAATAGATTCCCTTTAGATGACATTGCATGTGGGTCATTCACTTACATGTTCAATGGGCATGTTTCCCAATGGTGTCACATATTTCCCATGGCCTCTATTCACTCTTATGATCTACATGATCTATGATTTCTATCACTATGAACACAAAGCATTCAATAAAAAAATCCGGAATTATGGAAAGCACTTGATGAATCCATTGTGCAATTTTGGGATCGCTTCTACAATCCTGCTTTTCAAACCCCTGAAGATGAAATTGATTGGAAATTTATCAAGGAAATATTTCAATAGCTTCTTCCCATGTCTAAAAATCCACATGAGTTGGAATCATTCGAATGCCTCCCAACATACCTTGCTGTTAGAGCTTCCAAATATAAGATGGACAAAGTTTGTCACAAGTGACCCTCCGTCCTCTTTTCATCAAACAACTCTAACTCTATAGGACAAGGTAGGAGAAGTTGCAAACCCATATTTTGAACTATCACATCCTCCCACCCCACCTTCTCTAAATATCTGCACAGATTTGGACTACAGCCCCAATGGTTGTCACGTGGTCTTGTCTTCTCAACCTTTATCCTCTAGTTCCTTTGATCCTTCACATTGTACTGTGTTGTCTTCACCCATTCCGTACTCCACCTCATTTGTTCAATATGGATGAGTATGTATGGGAATTTGAAGAAGAACCTATGGTGAATGATGACCTCCTTCTATCAGCACCTCATCCACTTTTTCCTGCCATCTTTTGTGATTTTTCCATTTCTGATTTCTCTTGTGAAAATTTGTTCTTGGACATTTCTACTTTAAATTATTAACAGAACACATAGGATGTCAATCTGTCATTTGATTGCAGAGAGGACACATATTTCTTTCTGAATCCACCCAATCTATCATCATTTCTTTCTGGAAATTTAGAGGGTGAAATTTTTATTTTCTCATCAACACCTCTATAAGATTCATCAGATCATGAGGATGTCGATATATATCTCAAATTTTCTAATCATGGTTGTCATGATCTCTTCACTCACTCATTCAATCATGATGTTTATTCATTTGTTGATATTTCTTAGCCACCGGTATTTGATGATCTACCCACTGATGAAGTGGAAACCCCTCAAGCTATTGAGGCACTTCAGCCAGAGTTGATGGTTATGTCAAGTTCTCATTGTCTTGAAGTCAGTTCCACTCTCGGTCAAAAATCTGTTGAAACATCCCAAGCTCCTCATCACTCTCCTATTTGCATTGAAGATCATCTTGATCCACAGATCTCATATCCCAAACCAGAATCACATGGTCCTATTGCTCATGCATTGGAAGAGTCATACGTAGAAAGTCATGTTGCTAAAAGAAAATTTTCTTCTTTTTGCATGTTTTCTTATTTTTCAAGATCAACAAAGTGTGCACGTTCATCGTCTATGTAAAGTGCAATGCTTCGCCATGGTACATTGGCAAAGTGTTTTTCTTGCACTTTTACTCTTTTCTTTTGGATGCATTTAAACTTCGAGCATGTTAGTCTTCATTTTTTTTATATTTCTTTCATGTTGGTTCACCTAAATATCTTTCTTGTTGACCATGCCTTCACCAACATGGGCCAACCAATGTGTCGGTGGCTGCATTGGAAATATCACTTTACGTGAGTAGGCCCATGTATTGTTTAGCTTAGGAGTAGGAGTAGTGCTTTCTTTCTTTTTTTCTTTTCTTTCATGATTGGCTTTGCTTACTTGCTTTTCTTTCTTTACTTTTGTCTTTGCTTACTCTTTTTTTTGCTTGTTATGCACCCGTAGGATTAGCTTCACATGAAACCATGTTTGGTTCTTGAGACAAGTAGGGTGAATTACAAGAGGACTTGTACAATTATTGACATTTGGTTATTTGTTAACCCCTCTATTTATAAAGAGATTGCATTCTTCAGTCGATGATACCTTGATGGAAAATACATTTTGTTTAGAGTGAGCCTTGGTGAAAACACAACACTTTCACTTTTAACTAGTACCACCTACTCTAATTGGTTTTTCTATATTTGGTTAACCCTTGTCAGCTCATTCAAGTAGAGTAAGGTGAGGGGGGAAATCTTAAAAAGTATGTTAGAGGTATATATAACATACTTATTTGAAGGGATAACCTCTTCTACTCTCAATAATTCTGGATCCCTCTTCTGCCTCATGAAATAAATAAGTGCCTATGCATAGTTCTCTGAAATAATAATAATAATAATAATAATAATATAAGGTGAAAGAAAAAAAAGGCTTCCTGCGTAGAGAGGTGAAGCAAGTAAATTTGTCGGGGTATTGTCCAGGCTCGCTGGCAGTGAAGTGATTATTGTGTTCCTAAAGTGACTCGATCAAGGTATAGTCAAAGCTTGCTAGTAGGGGAGCAACACCAGAGATGAAACTAAACCTTTGACAACCCATATTACCTATGCATCAATATACCCCTCATCCCCAATCGAAACAGATCAGTCGACTTGGCTTGGTATGTGTGTTTAATGATCAAGATAATGGCAAGGAATATATCTTTAACGCAAGCTAGTGAGGAAGCCATGACGATCAAAGAATCAAACAATAATTCTGGAGGAGTTAGAATTACTTTACACAAGACAATATCCATAAAAATAGCTAGAGTTCCACCAATGTGTTGCCAATGTTTTAGTGGCTACAACTACCCTCCAAAATTTTTCCTTTGCTTTGTTTTGGATACTCCCTCCTTAAATCTTAGTAGCTTGTCTTGTACTACCTAATTACTTGTGTTTTCATTTGAATTTATCTTTCGCTTTACAACTTGTATTCACTTAATTACTTTGTTGTCTAACCACAAGTTGACCCCCCGTGACTTGGTTGCATATGTTTCTTGCACTACCTTGGAAAATTGTTCAGTCCTAGAGGGCATCTAGCCTTGCTCTCAGGAATTGTGCAGTGCAGCCCAGCAGTGAGATTTTCTCTCAAGAATTGCCTAGATCATCCCAACAGTGAGCTTCAGATCTAGAATTTCACAAACCAAGTTGGCCACATATCTTCAGTAAGGAAACTGTACAGAGCATGAGAGGCAGCTATAGCCACTCATCCCATGAATTGCGCAAAAGCATTCCCCTCAGCTACTACCCATTGGATGTGTCAGCAGGTTGCCCGATTCCCTCCAGAACTGTGTAATTTTTCCATGCATGCACAACAGCCCTTGGCATGCATCTCATAAACCCTAAATCAATCAAATATATTTAATGGATGTTTCCAGAGCTCATTTTCACATTCAATCTTGGAGCTTTGGCATTCCCAAAGCATCTAAGAACCTTCAGCATAATTGGCACAACTTTTTCGGGTAAGTTTTGATTTTCAAGCCTTTTGTTGCTTTTTTTGTCACTTTTGTTTCCATGGCTTGTGTGAGTATTGTTTTGCATGTTTTATTAAACAACCACTAGATTTTTTAGTTTGCTTTAAATTGTAGAAGTGTTGTTCCAAGTTTTACATTACCTTTCTTAAGTGTCACATGCATAACCCTGTTTTTGCACTAATTGTCATCGTTGCGGCGACTCTGTTGAAAATAATACTGAGAGGGGGGGGGTGAATCAGTATTATCTAGTCCTTTTACCAAATCTTCCTTATTTATACTTTGAATTATTTTTGCATACCAGTACCATAAAATAATGAGCATGAACAAGAAAAACAGACAGTCACATCAAAGAACACCAGATATAAGGTGGAAACCCAATGTGGGTGAAAACCACCTGCTGCAATATGTCTCTATCTTCTTTCAAATTAGAAACTCCTTTTACAATGTTCTTGTACTGGTGCAGTCCTTTACCAGTACGCAGGCTGCAACCTGCAGAGAGCTACAACTCTCTCTCGTTTTCCAGTCTCTCCTGGAAGGGAGCTACAACCCCCTACTTCTTTTCTTTCAAGGACCACTTTTCATAAATTTTCAAACTGGATCCATAAACATCAAATGATCATCAAGTACCAGAAGTCACCCAGATAACCAGATCCACAATAACAGTAAACTAAACCCAGAACACCTTATCAACAAAAAAAAAATTAGTCAACAAAAGATCTTAAGATAGATACGCAATTTCCTTTTCTTTGGCCTGAGTCACTATGCACTTCACCTTCTGTGGCGCCGCACCTCCGCAGATGCGCCTTCTGTCGCACCGCACACCTCCGCAGCTACGCCTTCTATGGCGCCGCGCACCTCCGTAGCTGCGCCTTCTGTGGCGCCTCCGCACTGTGCCTTCAGTGGCACCTCTGTGGCGTCTCCTGTGGCACCTCCGCACTACGCCTTCTATGGCGCCTCTGTGGCGTCTCTTGTGGTGCCTCTGCACTGCGCCTTTTGTGGCGCCTCTGCACTGCGCCTTCTGTGGCGCCTCTGTGGCATCTCCGCACTGTGCCTTTTGTGGTGCCTGTGTGGCATCTCCGCACTGCGCCTTCTGTGGCGCCTTCGCACTGCGCCTTCGGTGGCGCCTCCTATGGCGCCTCCGCACTGCGCCTTCTGTGGCGCCTCCGCACTGTGCCTTTTGTGGCGCCTTTATGGTGTCTCCGCACTACGCCTTCTGTGGCGCCTCTGTGGCATCTCCGCACTGCGCTTTCTGTGGCGCCTTCGCACTGCGCCTTCTGTGGCGCCTCCACACTGCGCCTTCTGTGGTGCCTTTGCACTGCGCCTTCTGTGGCGTCTCCGCACTTCTGCAGCTGCAGCGCTCGAGAGATCACCCTTCATAGATTCGCTTTCCACTTCACTTTCATATAGATCAAGCTTTTGAAACAGTAACCCAATTTTTCAGATCTTAAGATATTCAACCCAAAAGCATACCCAAGCCAAATGATCTCTTTTGCTTTATATAGTCAAGCTCTTCCTCAAATCATGGACCAATACCACGGGTCAAAACCATAATAACGCAATACCGTCGGCTAAATACCAAGAGTTAAACATAACAAACCCCACGTGTGCGCACTTTACTGCCTTGAAGTGTGTGCACTGGGGGTACACACCTCATGAATGGGTAACCTACATGTCTGGACGTGGTCCATGCACGAAGTACCTGCGGGTACGCATCTTCTGAACTGTTCTCCTGCGTACTTCTTAATTCTCATCATATTGAGATCCATGCCATGGGTGTTGCCATCAAGTACAACATCTGTAACATATAACCATACCAGAAACATAATGCCAACACTAGAACCAAAAGCTTCTAAGATAATGCCAACAATGCATCATTAGAATTTTATCTACTCCCCCTGAACCTGTGCCAGATGGTCTCTGTCAAACCCATATCAGGCTATCTTCAACCAGAGCCTGTCCCTTCTGATATCCATCAAACCTCCATATACATGACTTTCTCTGCAAAAACCAGCGTATGTACGCGGATCCTCCTCAGGCAACATGCATACACCGATTTTTCTCTGAAACTGACAATATTTAACAGCAGGATGATGCATCAACTAATCCCAGCTTCTGTCTGAGATATTCAAAAGTTTCCCTGGGCAGTGGTTTGGTAAGAATATCAACAACTTGTTCCTTAGAAGGAACATACTCCAATTAACCTTTTGTTCTAACACTTGTTCCCGGAGAAAGTGATACTTGATCGGTATGTGCTTGGTATTTGAATGCATGATTGGGTTCTTTGAAATGTTGATTGCACTTGTATTATCACATAATATGGAGATAGGTGTAGTACAAGTGATCTGAAAATCCTGCAAGGTTTGCATCATCCAAAGGAGTTGAGTGCAGCAAGATGCAGCTGCCACATATTCCGCTTCAACTGTAGATAAAGCAATCGAACTCTGTTTCTTGCTGAACCAAGATACTAATCTGGAACCCATAAAGAATGCACCATAACTTGTGCTCTTTCTATCATCCACACTTCTAGCCCAATCTGCATTTGTATAAGCATGAAGAGTGAGATCTATATCTCTAGGATACCATAAGCCATAGTTTTGAGTTCCTTGAAGATACTTGAAAATTCTCTTTACTGCCTGGAGATGAGTTTCCTTAGGATTTGCCTAAAATCTTCAAACTATACCCACTGCATGCATGATGTCTGGTCGGGTACCTATCAAATAAAGTTGACTTCCAATCATGCATCTATAAGTTGGTTGATGCACTACCGCTAATTCATCATTTTCACTAAGACTGCATCCTGTATCCATAGGGGTACATACTGGTTTGAATCTTCCATGCCATACTTCTTCAGAATCTACTTGAGGTACTTGGTTTGAGACAAGAAGATACCGCCTTCATTTTGTTGGGATTTGCAATCCAAGAAAGTATGTTCAGTTCTTCCAAGGCAAAGACATTTCGAATTTCTTTCTAGCATCACCAAGGCAAAAGCTGTGACTCATAATCTTCTCCATTACTGCCCAAAGATAATATCAATCTACATACACAACAAGTTATTAGCAATTTTTCATTTTCAACTTTTATATAAAGATTGCTATCTGCTGATCCTTTTGAAAAACCTTGTTGATGAAGATATTTATCCAAACGATAGTACCAAGCCCTTGGAGCCTATTTAAGACCATAGAGAGCCTTTTTCAATCTGCATACAAGATTTGGATCATTCCCAAGAATGAACCCATATGGTTGCTCAATGTACACTTCTTCTTCCAAGTCTCCATTCAGAAAAGCTAATTTCACATCCATTTGAAATACTTTGAACTTCTGAAAACTTGAGAGAGAAAGGAACATTCGAATGGCCTCAAGTCTAGCAACAGGAGCAAAAGTTTCTTCAAAGTCTATTCCTTCTTGCTGAGCATACCCTTTACAAACAAGTCTGGCCTTGTTTCTAATAATTCCCCATTTTCATTCAACTTGTTCTTGAAGATCCATTTTGTTCCTATGACATTCTTATCTTTTGGTCTAGGAACCAACTCCCAAGTGTTGTTCTTTGCGATTTGTTCAAGTTATTCATACATTGCCTTGACCCAACATTCATCTTTTCAAGCTTCTCTTACATTTTGTGGTTCAGTGGAGGAGAGTAATGCCAAATAGCTTGAAGCTTCAGCAATTGTTCTTCTTGTTTATATGCCAGCCTCCTTTTGCCCCAAAATTTGTGATTCTGGATGATTATTTTGAATATACCTAGAAGGATTATTTTCTTATATCCTTATATTTTTCTCTGGCTCCTCATGGGTTTCTTCTTCATAGTTTTCTTCTTCATCATCAGTCTGATTTTGAGGGTAGTCTTCATCCTCTTCAATGTTTTCATAATTTACTTGCTTAAGAATGTATCCTTTTTCATCAACCACTACATCAATGTTGTCAACAATTCTTCAAATTCTTTTATTGTAACACTTATATGCTTTGCTGTGTGGAGAATAACCAAGGAGAATGCCTTCATTTGCTCTAGGTTCAAGTTTGCCAAGTTGTTCATCATTATTCATAATATAGCATTTTCTTCCAAAAATTTTGAAATGCTTTATCAAAGGAGTCTCACCATACCAGAGCTCATGAGGAGTTTGAGTGTTGTTCACTCGGACATTTGTTTTGTTGAGAATAACAACCACCAGCTTCACCCCAGAAGGTTGTGGGAGTTCCAAACTCATCAAGCATAGCACGAGC
>APFE030734527.1:6133-142586 GCA_000404065.3 Pinus taeda
GTTTTTCATCAGTCCT
Organism: Pinus taeda; assembly: GCA_000404065.3. Classification (NCBI taxonomy): domain Eukaryota; kingdom Viridiplantae; phylum Streptophyta; class Pinopsida; order Pinales; family Pinaceae; genus Pinus; species Pinus taeda. The sequence goes on from APFE030734527.1 coordinate 6,150, forward strand.
TTTGATGTAACATTTGCTTCCAAAAACTTTGAAGTATTTTATAGTAGGAGTCTTACCATACCAAATTTCATGTGGAGTTTGAGTGTTGTTTACCCAAACATTTTCTTGGTTGAGAATAGTGACAGCTGCAAATGCAACTTCACCCCAGAAGGTTGCAGGAGTTCCAGATTCATCTAGCACAGCACAAGTCATTTGTTGAACAATCTTGTTCATCCTTTCTACCACTCCATTTTGCTGAGGAATCCTTGTGTTGGAGAACTGCCTTTTTATTCCATGTTGTTCACAAAAGTCAAAGAATTCATCCGAGGTAATTTCCCCTCCTCGATCAAATATGAGGCATTTGATTTTGTGATCTGATTCATTTTCCACCAAAGCTTTGAAGGCTTTGAACTTTTTAAATGCTTCATCTTTATGCTTTAGAAGACCTATCCAACACATTCTGGAAAAATCATCAATGAACAATATAAAGTATTCTTCTCCACAAGGTGACTTTTTCCTTGATGTTCCACATAAATCAGTATGAACAAGTTCAAGAGGCTTACTAGCTAACCCTTCCTTTCAATGAATTGAGATCTGGTTTGCTTACCGAATTGACATGATTTGCATATAGTATTTTTAGGAATGTTGATATCTGGAAGATCAAGAACAGCCTAGAATCTACATGCTTTTCTTATTTGAGAAAAGCTTACATGTCCCAATCTTCTGTGCCATAGCCAGTTTTCATCCTTTTTTCTTAGATAGCACTGTTGTTGTCCTTCCTTGAGTATGTATAGGTTGTTTGGAGTTCTTGTACCTTTAATCACGGTTTCTCCTGTATCAAGCTCACGAACAACACATCCATTTGATCAAAAAACTACTTTATTTCCTTGATCACACATTTGACTCACACTCAACAGGTTATGCTTTAAGCCATCAACATACACAACATTACCAGCTTTAACTTTTTCTTTCAAGAAAATAGAGCCTTTACCTTTAATGATAGCAGGAATGTCATTTCCAAATGAGATACTCTTTTCTTTTTCTAAGGCATTATATGAGTGTAGTTTTTCTTTGTCACCTATCATGTGTTTTGAGCATCCACTGTCGATGTACCACTGGTTTTCTTATCCTTATGCATACAAGGCTATACCACATCTTTCTATTTGCGGTTCTTTCTTTCTCCATATTTTGGGGTTTAATTGAGTTTGATCCTTTTGAGATATTTGCCGAAATTTACTCTTGCATTCAGATTCTTCATGGCCAAAGTTGTTATAGATTGAGCATTCTATTTCATTTTCAAGAAGAGAAAAGTTATTATAGGAACTTTTCTTGATCCCTGTCACATTCCTTTGATTTTGTGCTTCTCTAGTCATGATGGTTTTGTGAGCAACACATTGAGTAGCTTTGTGTCCAAAAGTATGACATGAGAAACATTGACCATTAAAGAAGTTCCTGCAATTATCAAATCTACTAACTTGGTGATTGTAGTTTCTATTGATACTCATCTTTGAAGAAAATTGAGTACGATTAACCTGATATTGGTTGTGGCTTCTGTTCATCCTTGAAGTAAATTGAGCCTGATTTACCTAGTGATCTGCTTTATGCCTTTGCTGACGATTGTCAAACTACTCACTGCTCTTTGCTACATCAAGATAGATTTTAGTGGAGGTTGACGGATTTTGTGTTTGAGATGCTTCTTCAGTATATCCAAGACCTGTCTTTATCAGAGGAGAACGCTAAACTTTGATAATTTCATTTAAGTTTTTTTATCCTTTAGCAAATCTAAGACTGAGAGATTTTGTTTTCTCAAGATCCTTTCTTAGACCCACAATTTCACATTCTAGTTTTTAATTGTGTTTTTCTCTTTTAGCAAGTTGGTATGTCAAGGTATCTATAATCATGTTCTTTTCTTCTAAACAGATTTTGAGTTTAGATATTTCTTCATAAAGGTCATCTTCATCTAAAGCATCCAAAAAATCATCATCTTCATAAGCCATCAGAAGTGTATAGTCATTACTATTTTCATCTTCATCACTATTTGATAAACCATCGCTATCTTCATGAGTATAGTAGCTCTTTTTACTTAAACTTTGTTGTTTATTCCATTTTGCAGATTCCTTCCCTTTATCATATTTATCTTTATGAGGACATTTGGTAGCATAATGACTGATTCTACCATAGGAAAAACATTTGAAAGGTAGTTTACCTTTGAATCTTTCGGAACCCCATTGAAGCTTCTTGACAAAGTTTACTTCCTCTTCTTCTTTTGAAAGATGTCCTGATTCATTGGGTTCTTCTTTTCCTTTTTTGAAGCTTTAGATGTGGCTTCTCTCATATCTGATGGACCTCCTTTTATCATCTCAAAGGCAGTTAAGATTCCGTGAAGCTGTGCCATAGTAATAGTTTGTAGATCCTGCTTTTCTTCTATGGCAGATACTTTTGATTCAAACTTAGCAAACAAGGATCTTAAAACTTTTTCAACTAAGGTAACTTCCTTTATCTCTTCACCCAGATTCTTCATGCAATTAACAACCTCATCTATATGTAAGAAGTAACTAGCTATACTTTCATCATTGTGCATTATGAGAGTTTCAATATTGAAATTATGAGAGTTTGCCAGTTTGCACGTTTTACCTAAGAGTTGCTCCTTCGTAGCTAGAAAATTTTGTCCCATATTTCTTTGGCAGATTTTGAGCTCATAACTTTGACAAATCTCTGAATTTTGATAGAACTTCCAATAAAATATTGATAGCCCTTGGGGCAAGTGGTTCGATATTCTTTTTTACCTGATCGTAGTCTGTAGGAAATTGTTGAATGAAAAATTGATATTACTCCTTCCACAATTTCCCAAACCATCTTATTTCCAAGTGATTGAAGATAGGTCTGTGGTTTCTTACCTCCCACTTAAAAAGTTGCTCCCATCAAAGATTCGACGGTCCTGACTGGAATCCGCCCCCGCTTTCTTGATTACTCATGATGGATGGATCTTCCTTCAAGCGATCAAGTTCTTCTAAAGGACCTGCTGCTGATACCAATTGTTGGAAATAATACTGAGAGGGGGGGGTGAATTAGTATTATTAGATCAATAATTTAATTTTCAAAACTGATTTTTATACTCTACTTCGGCTTAATGAACTACCATACTTAATGCAACTAGCGTATATGCAGAGATCTTTTGATTTACCCAAATTATCATCTATTGAACTTTGATTAGTATATCAAGAATTCATTAGACAATGAAGTAAAAATAGATTAAAGCAAAACACATGAACACCAAGATATAAGGTGGAAAACAAATGTGGGTGAAAACCACCTACTGTTGTTGTCTTTGTCTTCTTTTAATAGTAAGAAAATTCTATTTACAATTTTGTACTAGTGCAGTCTTAAACTAGTACGCAAGCTTCTCCCTGCAGAAGGCTACAACCTTCTCTCGTTCTCTAGTTTCTACTGGAAGGGAGCTACAACCCCCTAGCTCTTGTACTAGCTATTATGTTTGCTTAGTACATAGGTGCCAACCTACAGAAGGTTACGACCTTCTCTTTTTCTTCCAGGGACCACGTTTCATAAATTTTTAGACTAGATCCATCAACAACATCATAAGTGTAATTCAATCATCAAATATATCTACATCAACCAATCACCTTTTGAACCAACCACAACTAAATCAATCAATCACTTTGACAACCCATCAATCTGATCATTCAGTATACTATCACCAAAATACAGTAACCAAAACCTAGACCAGAACCTAGAACTCTGCAACAGCAAATAGCAGCAACTAAAACATATGTTATAAAGTATACACTACTTTCATGTGCCGAACCTGTGTTTATACGTGTTTTCCTCAAATCCAACCAACGTATACATATGCAAATATTAATTCATAATTCTACAACTATACCAGACTTCAGTTATACCCATATCATATCTTTTACAGAATAATATATGTGTCAGTATTCAGATCTAGAATATTCATGAGTAAAAACACATAATGATAGTTCATTTTATGCCTTAAGATCCCGATCCATCATTATATCTTATCCTCCATCAACTTCTAAGGTTCCTCCTTGGTTCAAATCCAGCAATGCACCATAACCCAATAACCTACATACTAGATCTCACACTTCATTAGATATTCAATGCTTGTGTACCTTGGCCTAATGATATTCTCCTCCTTTTATAGTTTTAAGACTTTCTCAATACCATGGACCAAAACCACTTAGGACCAATACATTGGATCAAATACCTAGGGTCAATACCTCAGACCAAATACCATGGACCAATACCATGGATCAAAATTCCATGGACCAAATACTTCGGACCAAAACTTAGTTTTCCAAGGTATAAGTGCTTTTCTTTCCGTGAAAGTGCGTGTGTATGTTATATGCTCCTTTTGTTCTATTAACCTGCGTGTATACGCAACTTGGTCAATGGTGAACCTGTGTATACCTCTCTTTCTTCATTTTGTGAAGACTGATCTATAATTCTTTGTTGTTTGCCTGCTATACTCTGATTCTTTGAAGCTACCCTGCATTGCATTCTGTCACATCTGATATCTCTTTTGTAGATTCATCTAGTTACCATATACAAGTGAGTTGTTCTACTACACATGGGTTGCCATCAAGTACAACACATACATCATAATGCCAATAGTAAAAAGAATATTTTTTATACCATTGTACTAACATATGATTGGTTCAATCCAGGAACACATTGATTGAACTAATGTTGATATAGATCCTACTAATGATTGGAAGTTGCTATAATTTCTTGGAAAAGTGTGAAAGAAAAATTATATTAGAAAGGAAGAAGAAGTGAAAGCTTATGAAATTAGTTGTGAAGAAGTCTATCCCCATAAAGTGTTTGATGAACTACTTGACATCATGTTGGAAGATTTCAAATAACTAGGAAGGTCGAAGCTTGTTATGATGTGATGAATATAGGAGCCAACAATCTACAATAGATATCTACGAAAAAACAAGTAGCCAATGCATTGATGAGTATTTTTTACAAGCTTAAAATTGTGGTTATTTCTTCCTGTAAGAGAGGGAGTGAGGGTGGACACTATATTCTCCATGTGTGATGCATTATGACCATGACTAATAGTCATAAGCCTATTGAAGTAATTGGTAGGGAGAATGGTGGATTGGATAAGCATCTAGGACTGATATTCTTTGAGGACTTGAACCCAAGATAAGAATAACCCTGAGGATAGATATTTTTTTAGGATGGATATCCAAGATAAGAATAGTCCTGTGAGGACATACTTGGTCAACATCCAAATGGAGTATATGCCTAGAGAGGTGGTGGTTTCTAAATTTATGCCTCCAAACATTATGCTATGACCTAGTGGAGAGATGGAGCTTGTTAGTGAAGGCCTCGTTATTTTTGACAATGTTGGTTATAATGATGCTTATCAATTCGAACCCTTCTTATGAGAATATTTCAATTTGAGAGTATCATGTTGTTTTGGTCTTGGTCTTGGGTCTTGGATATCTCACTTTTATCTGATTCTATAAGCAGAGGATTTTTGGGGTTTCCCCCTTGTGGGGTTTTCCCCTTGCTTGGAACCTAATTTCTCGTGTTCTTTGTCTCTTGTGATCTTCATGTTTTCTATATATGCCAACAAACATTCAAAATTAATTATAGAGTCAAGAGAAATATACCTTAATCTACAAGAATCTTGATTTCTCAACACGTTACTCTCTCATGGAACTATTCCATTTGTTACGAATACTCTTCATTATCATCACTATTTATTTCTTCTTAGGGTCAGTTTACTAAATATATTATTACTCTACGAGTGATCCCATAAACTATTTTGAATGTTGAGAGTCTTTTGCTTTGACTTGAGGAGTTATTCTATGCCAAAATTAACTTGGAGTAATATAACCTCATTTCTTCATTCTCTCTCTAGCTAGGCATATCAAGAGATTCCCCAACGTTTATTAAGAACCTCTATTCACCATCATTTTGTGGGTGGTATATCGATTTGAATTGGAGTTTGGTATTCATATTTTTCCATTTTTTTCGAAAGTAGTTGATAAATTTATTATCCTTCTCCAAAGTAATCTTGCTTGGTAGACCATGTATTCTTATTTGAAAAACACTTCATCAATATTTTGAGCATTTTCAATTTTCATACATGGGAGAAAATATGTCATTTTCATTAGAGAAATTTTGAGGTCTAAAATGGGCCTCAAAACAAAAATGTACAACCAAAATAAACTTTATAAGAACCAATAGGATTCAAGATGATCATGCCAACCATGGGGGATGATTCACTATTTTTGGAGTAAAAAGGTAAATGATTAAAAAAATATAAAAAATAAAAAATCTACTTTTTTCAACTTGTATTTTAAACTTACATCCCAATTTTTTTACTCAAATTTCAAGTGGGAACACTTGTTGGATGCGGAATTTAATTCCTCATCCAAGGAGTACCCATGTTGCATACTTTCGATGGACCTTGCTACACAAAAAATGATAAATATATGGAAAACCTAATTGTAATCATGCTTTTTCATGTATTTCTCATTTTTCATGTAGCAAGGTCCATCGAAAGTATGAAACATGGGTACTCCTTGGATGAGGAATTAAATTATTCATCCAACAAGTGCTCCCACTCAAAATTTGAGTAAAATCATAGGGAGATAAGTTGAAAATACGAGTTGTAAAAGTAGTTTTTTTCTCTTTTCCCTCTAAAATTTGATGATGTAATCTAATCTTATTTTATCATTTCCACTATTGTTTTATAATATTACTTAGGAGGCCCATTTTATACCTCAAAATTTCTCTAATGGGAGAACCTATCATCAACTATGAGTATGGACTCAGATGCCTGTCATGTCCTTGGTATGAACCCTATATTTTAACCTTTTTTTTTCATTTGACAGATTTTGCATTGTTAAATGACTTTGCTGACAACTATCCTCAAGTTTTGGCCAAAATGGTCACATAATTTTCTATTGTGCAACTCTTTAATCAATTGTTTCCTCAAATATCATATTGGTATGCATAACTTCTTTTTATATAGAAAACATCTTAGAAATAAGAAAAATCTAAATATGTGGTTTAAGCAAATTCAATGGGATGTTTACACAAATAGCTTGTGTTTTGAAACATATTTGAATATCACCAAACAGATGATTGTGAGGTTATTTATTAACCCAAGATCCAACCAACCCCCTGACCCAAGGAACATGCATATTTTCACGGATTTGTGTACATTTGCTCAATGGAAGGAGAATTGGGTAAGTTGCTGGTGTATGGTTTTTTATAAATATCGTAATAATAGGGAGGCACCATTGTATTTTCTTAGAAAATGATTGGTCCAGTTCATAATTGGTCTCCACATGAAGTATTTTGACATTATTGAGTTCCATGGGGTTGGTCTTGGCTCTTCCTAGGATGGAGAAAATTCTAAGAATAATCCATTGAGAGGGCCACCTATTCCTATGCTTATTCCCACACCACCACCCAGCACCCCCCATAGGCACATTATCTTTTATATCACCTTGATGAAACTAGCATTATGATAGAACATCTCACACATAGTCTAGTGAAATATATGTTATTTGTGGTAGCCTCCATCTGAGATCCATCAAAGGAGTATCTTAGATCCCTAAGTGTAGGGAATTTAGGCCACATTGATTATAGACCATAAATTCCAAGTATGCAGGTCGTTGATTTTAGTTCGAGTCCAGTAGCACCACATCTATGCTCTCATTATGGTAATACTTTCCATGGCCAATGGATGATCCTATTCATGAGAGATTTATGTATCATGCTAGTGCAATTTTTATTTGGTTCTAAATCATTATTTACATATTTAATTGTAAATTGATAGATATTTGGTAAACGTAACTTTAATGTAATATTTTTTTTTTTTTTTTTTACTTTCGTATGGCATGTACAAATGATATGAAAATATACACTTCCATCAATGTGGGAATATTCTTGTTCTCCCAATCTCAATGTAGCCATCTCTATAACATTTTTCACTTGCAGCACCTCACACACAAGTATTTTAATGACTTTATTCTTGCCAACATCAATGAAAACTTAGAAGTTTTTTTTTTTTTTGCAAATGTCCAAGTTATTTTGCGGAGAATCATATTAAATGTTTTTTTTTTTTTTTTTTTTTTTTTTTTGATATATGTCTAATTAAGATTTTGAGCATCCATCTCCATCTGTGATTAGTAGATCACCTACCACTTAGGAAACATATGTTATATTTTATATACTTTTAATCTAAGATTCATTATCTTAGTCTAGTTCGATTTGATGCTTTTGTACTAATTAAACATATTAGAAATGTCCATGTAGGTGCCATATTTCTTAGTCCCTTTTCCTTATATAATAATCTAATTACATCATACAACCAACTGATTTAGTCCACAATACATGCCAATTCTAGTCATTGGGCACCCCCACCCCACCCATGCTTGGCATTCCCATTTACTCCACTATCATATAGTCAGGGGGGTTATATCACCTCCAATTCCCAATAAATTTTCCTTCATGCCCTTACAAAATCCCCACTTACATTCACCCTACACTACTCTGTCATCATAAACCTCTTATTATTGCATCCATGGTCTTAACAAGTAGTATCACATCTACTATAGCTACATCTATAGTGGTTGCATCTACAATTGTTGTAACTTCATCCTCCCCTGCTCCCCTTATTGCCTAGGAGTAGGTTGTTCAAATAAGTCCTCCACCTCCTATTAATGCATCCATTATTATAGTAATGAGTATTTCATCTACTATAGCTACATATACAGTGGTTGAATCTACCATTGTTGCAACTACATCCTTCCCATCCCCCATCATTTCTTTGGAGCAGTTTATCTAGCCAGGTGTTTCACCTACGAGCTAGGAAGGGAAATGTTCTCCATTTCCTTATATCTTCATAGTAAGATGAATTATTTGATCAAATTATGATCAAGCATTAGTGAAATTCATTTTGCACACTTTGATTTTTTTCAATTAAATGATTGTCGTAATTTTTGCAGGGAGGCATTGCTGAGAGGCTTAGATAATGGGGGAGGACAACCCCCCAAGAATTTGTAGTCTTGTTTGAGCTGATTTTTTTAATATTTTATTTATTAAGTGTATTAATTAAGAAAATAATTGGAAAACATTGATTTGTTGTTGTTTCTAATTCAAAGCCCAAATAGGAATAATACTCTAAGATGAAAGAAGGCTTGGGGTACCTCCATCTCAAAGAGGAGGAAGATCAATGTCGGATATGAATTAAAGAGTGTAAGGGTGAAAATGGTGATTGAGAGAGCCATTCTGTACATTAGCCATTATCTATCATTTTGGGCATGAAATGCCATTTTGTGTCTAAGGCACTAACTTCCATTCTCTCATTGTTGGGAAAAAATTTCCATTATGTATGTTGGAAACAATCCATTTTGTATGATAATTTTTAAATGGACCAATTTGAATATAAATATATGAGTATGGACTTGTGTATGTGACAATGTAATTATACATTTTGTTGTTCATGATGTATATTTCATATGATAGTCACATGATAGTGACGATGAATGTAACTTTGCTTAAATGGTGAATGTGGTATCACAAATTAATATAATTAATCATGCTTCCTTGATTTTTAAAATAACTATTATGATGGATAATCAACCAAATTCAAATTTGATGGTATAACTTGGTTAAGTGCTTCTATTAAATGCTTAAATCTTTATGTTTTCAATGACTTATGTGAGTTCCGATTACTAAACAGTCAACCAATTGGAAAATAGATCCAATAAAGATGACTACTAAACCATTAATTTTTATGAAAATAATAATTGTGATGCCTCTTCATATCATGTTTATATCATACTGTTAATGTTCATATTAAATTAGGCTTCTCAACAAAGGCCATATTTGTAAACAATATAATTTACTAAAGTTAAGATTTACCCAAATTAAACATTAGTTTAAGATATAAAACCCCTCTTCTGTTTTACTCCATTAATATTCTTGCGGTTATTATTTTTAATTAGGGCCAGTAGTTTACCCTATTTACCATCCATTGATCATGAGAAAGTACTTGGATGATTTTCCATGATATGTTCTTCTAGGAAAAAGGTAACATTTACTATTCATCAATGAGAAAAACCCTAATTTTGGATATCATCACATAAAATTGTATCATTTAAATAGAAACATGGTTGAGGGGTTCACTTAGCTAGAACTTGGTGTCATAAGTACAATGAAATTGACAATTAATTGATCCAATGTGTGATCAAGTTTTTATGACTAGTTGCAACTTGCTTGCTGAGACCATTTAGGGGCATTTTGTGAATTTACTCTAGGAGCATAAATCCCAACCATGTAGAATAATTGGCTCATGTAAGTTTTGACATGTGTGTTTAACCTGGGCCCACATGGTCATGCCACCCATAGTGGCATGAGCCATTAATTTGGAAGATTGACCCTCTTGTGCAAAGATTGCATTATCCATCACTAATAAAAACCCTATTTTTAGAGATAATCGAATAAAATGGTACCCATGAAACAAAATCATGGGTGAAGGAAAACTATAGTTGGAACCCTTTGTTTTAAGTCCAATGCATTGATAGTTTGTTGATCTAATACTTGGTTATTTTTTTTTTTATGTTATAAGGCCATTTAGGGGCATTTTTTGAATTTGATTTGAGGGAATAAAATAAAAAACTGTAACATAATTGGCTTACATAAGATATAGCATGTGTATTTGGTTAGGTCCTACATAATCATGCAACCCGTTATGGCCTGAGCCATTTTTTTCAAGATTGGCCCCCTTGTGCAAAAATTACAATATTTGTTATTGAGTGAAACCCTAGTTTCAAAGATCATCAAATTAATTGGTATTAATGAAGTAGAATCATGGGTAAGGGGTACCCTAGCTATAACTGAGTTTCCTAAGTCAAACGATTCATCTTGTTTTATGGCCAATACAAAATCGATTGTTGAGGCCATTTAGGGACATTTTGTGAATCTGCTTCAAGGGCATAAAATGAGAACCACGCCTTACTGAGACCATTCAAGGACATTTTGTGAATTATCCCTAGGGGAATAAAATACAAATCATACAACATAAACAGCTTACATTAGCTCTACCAAGTGTGTATGGATGGGGCTTGCATAATCATGCCACCCACAATGGCTCGATCCATTGTTTTGCAAGATTTACCCCCTCATGTAAAAATTACATTATCTATCACTAAGTGAACCCTAGTTTCAAATCTCATTGAATTAAATGGTATAATTAAAATATAATCATGGGCGATGGGTGACCCTAGTTATCAATCATTTTTCTAAATCCAACACAATTAATAGTTCACTAATTTGAGGCATGATTAAGTCTTTATGGCCAATAGCAACTTAGCTACTTAGGTCATTTAGGGACATTTTGTGATTTTTTTTTTGTGGGAATAAAATTAAAACCATGTATCATAAATGGCTTACATAAGCTCCAACAAGTGTTTTTGGTTGAGGCTCATACAATCATGCCACTCATAGTGGCATGAGCCATTATTTTGTAAGATTTACCCCTTGTGTAAAAATGGCATTATCCCTCACAGAGTGAAACCATAGGTTTGGAGATCATCAAATAAAATATTATCGGTGAAACAAAATCATGGGTGATGTGTGACCCTATATGGAATCTAATGTCTCATTAGACAAAATTTCAACCTAAGGATTCCTGTTGTAGTGTTTTTGTGGCAATGATGTACCAAAAGACACCTCCTTAGCAATTGATTATAACCTGCAAAGGGTCACAAGCATAATTGGTGTTGTCAGTGGAAAAACTTAAATAAACACAACATTGTAAATAGTCGAAACAATGCATACATAAACATAAACTAAACAAATAGGTAAATACACAAACAATGATCAAATGGAGCAAACAAATCATTAATATAATGGAAAAATATCCCTTTATTGATTGTTGGTAGTAGAGGTTGAATACAATAGGTGAATCTTCCACACTTGAAGAGAAATCTTTGAGCTATGGTGCTAAAAAATCCTTAGCAAGGGGGTTTCTTTTCCTCAAACTCTTTGAAAGTTTCTCCTCTCTCTCAAAGAAGTATGAAGACTCTCCAGTGATGGATTCCTCTTTTCTCACTAAGATTATGGATTGCTTAGAAGCAATACGACCGACATTCTAGTGCTCTTCCCTTCTTTGGCTTCAACATTGTAATAGCGGTTTTCTCTGATATCAATTTGGCTAGCATAACAATGTCTCATATTTTGGCTCTCCCATGGCCTATATATATAGAATTTTTTTGAATCCTGCATCTTCCCCCTCTTGTTTCATGCATGATAATGACACATGCGTAGGGAAATATGATTCCATTGAGGGTTTCATATCTTTAATGTGACTCGAATTCAGTTGTATTGGACTGAGCTCATGTCAGAGAATCGACCCCAAGTGTGTAGAGTGGTCATGGATCACTGAGTCATCCTTTTTTGAAACCATGCAATTTTCGAAGAATATCCCGTGTGTGCGCATTTATCAAAGAAATCGTCACGCGACATCAATTGTTTTTTCTTTATAAACTTTGGACCTTAGGAGAGCTTTGATTTTTTAAACTTCATGATGTATTTAGCTAGAAAATGTTCACTTGTGCATTCTGTTGGACACCTTTTAGTGCCTTCTATATTGTGCTAACATGTGTACGATTTTTTGGTGTTAACAGTTTCCTGCTTATGTATGAGGTTAGGAGGAACCGTATAGCCGAAATACATCACACTTTCTTTTCTGATGGAGAATCTGATCAACTTTTTGAGAGAGAGGATAATGTGTTGTGGAGATGAGTAGATAAAAACCCCTTGATAGAGTATAAATGGTAACTATGCTCTGGTGAAAACCTACAGAGTAAAATAAAAATGTGTCTATAGGAGGCGAGCATGCCCCATGCTTGTTATGATGACTAATAATAACTGATTACAATCGGACAAAGAATGGTTTTGTCCAGCCAACATTGTGGTAGTTGACGTGCTGATAGCTGATGATAATAACTGTTGATGCCCTCAAAGGCGCTTCCTGGTCAAATATACTTAATATGTTTCCCCTATGCATAACAAAGGTGAAGCACTATTGGCTGGGGTTTTTTGGTATGAATAGGTCTTTGAATTCAGGTATCTCCCTTGTATCATTGTTTAAGAACTGTCGGATGCGGGGCTTAGTGATGTGGGGGTCTTCGAAGAAATGAAAGAACTACAATGGTAACTAAGTACGACACCACCTTCACATGAAAGTTTGTGTTGGTGTCAAATGTCAAGGGGACCGATGACATCAGTGGGAAATAATGATTCCCATTGTGCCACTCGAGGATATCCCTATGAGGGGGGAGTATCCAATGTACTGCCCCTATCGTGGAATATAAATGTTGAAGTCAATAGGAGAGGAGTGTTAACCACTTGACATGCTGAGTCGGGGAATCAATATGAGATGTAAACATACTATAATAAGTTAGATAAGGCATGATAGGGAGAGTTGAATATATAAGAGGATATGGGCAACTGGCCTGAGTTTAGAGCTTGTTTAGTGAATGGCAGTGGACAAAACATGTTTACTGATGGTGATGGTCCTGGAATCGGTAAGATTTCTAGGGTGGGTGTAAGTATGTTATGATGGGTGTGAAAAAGGAAATTTATTGCTTGGTGAGGTGTAAGTTCTAACCAAGGGTGACTAGAAACTTCCGCCAGGTAAAATACATGAATAGCAAAAAATGTGGGTGGGACTATTTTTCCTAAAAAATCTTTGTACACTTGCTAAAAGAATATGAGGGTGATATGGATGTACAACCATGGAGATGGGTGCTCCAGAATGATGGTGACCTGTATGGAGGTGTGGTGTTTTTTGCTAAGGGTGGGGGGCCCATTGGTTGGTCTTTGTGTTGGGCTGGTGAGGTGGATGTAGTGACACAGATGGTCTATGTAATATGGGTGAATAATAGGCCAAATGTAGGATGCAAAGGTGCATCTGTCTAGATCTGTCATAAAGTACAAGATATGGCTTGGGAAATGGTGTGCATGTGGAATGAGTGTAGCATACTGAGGATGAACTTCAAGGCATGTAAGTGGGACGGTTCCCGGGTCGGAGTAAGTGGTCATCGCTCCTATTAGCAAAGAGGGGTCTACAAAGATGAAGTAAGCCATGAGGGGGGGTGGGTGTTCTATCGACCGACATAGATGTTTATCCTATACAAAGTGGAGATGGTGATAAACATGGTCGAGATGAGGGACCTTATGGTGCATTTTGGAGAAATGATGCCAGGATATAAAAAGCTTAAGAGGAAGCCTATCATGCTAAGTGGAGAATGATACCTGCTCTATTATTTTTTGTTGAGGTGTTGGTCGAAGTGGATCGTGTGCAATGTTCCTATAATGGACACAACTAATACCCTAAGTGAAAGCATTGTTTAAAACATACATATAATCTGTGAATAATTGAATGCTATGCATTAAAGAGTTAGAAGGGTACCTAACATGAATTTCTAAGTGAGTGACAGGTCCAAAAATGTATTTTTCATTTACTAGAATGGAGAGTTCCATGACAAAGATGGTGTGGTATTGATCCTTGTGTCTCTTCTCATTTTTTCAATGGATATCCCAGGTTTCTGTAATGGACCCTAAAATATGGCGAAAAGGGTGATAGATAGGGTTAAGGGGGCCAAATATCATTCATTTTCACTACTGAGTTGTAGAGGTCAAAGAGAGCTCTTGGAGCTTTTCTTGCCATTGTGGTTAGACAAAGCACCTGGGATGCACGTGAGGAGAGCCAAGTAAGAGCTTATATCTTACTCTTCATCAGTTTTGTAGTCTTAGGGTAGGAAAGCTGTACAGGGGTCCCTTGTATGCCCTATTAGGGTTGATTTCTTTTGGCCACATGGGTGACTCGCTTGGAGTCGCGTGGTCGTTGCACAAACCTTAGGGTTTTGCGTAGCGACTCACATAAAAATCCTTCTCAGACGCGTGTTTCAAGCGTCTGAGGGATAAATGCGGAAATGAAACCTTGTGGGGGTCACCACAACTTGGCCAAGGTAATGCGTGATGGTCATGCATCTATGTGAGACACAGATGCATGGATCGTGCACTTGTTTGAGAAACAGGCACGAGGTCCTGGGTGCTTTGGACATTGTGGCTTAGGGATATGACGGACGCACATCCATGCATCTATTGGGAAAATAGGCACATGATATCACATCTGTCAGGCTCATAGGCACGCGACTATGAGAAAAAAGGGTTTTCTTGATTTTTTTCCCTCTTTGATAGCCTAGGGATTATATTTTTTACATATGGTATCCTGGCTAAGAGGATGATCGAGAGGGGATGATATTGGGAGTGAATACATGACCCATGGCATGAGATCCAGTAGCTAGCCACTTGCTGGTGCAATGGGGGCTTCTGAAGTTCCTTCAGAACCCCCTTTTGAGGTCGTAGGATAGGTTCTTGCATTTTTTATCAGATGCTGGGATGTGGACCGATAGGTGATGGTCACCTATCTGATGATTTTATGATATCAGTTCATAACAATATTTATTTTGTTACTTGTCTACTACCTTGTGGACAAGCACTACCTTCTCCACTACTAGTTGGGCATGTGGATATTCGACATTGGGCAGAGGTAGAGGGTGTTGCTCATTGTGGGTGTGACCCTTGTGAGGAGGGCAATATTAAGATTACAAATGTGTTGGACCTTACCGAGCGAGCAGATCTATACATGGTTGTGAGGTTGGTGGGATCACATTTCCCAACAGAGTATCAGGGCCCCATATAGCGTTCTTCAGCAGCTACAGGTGGGGCACTTATTTGATTGGGCTTGATTTCTGCATTGGAGGATGTTGTCTCAGCTTAGATAGGCGCAATGAGGTGCACTCAGGATTTTTTGTTATGGGAGTATACTCTACAACATTATGTATGAGCGGGTAGTTATGCTCCATCCTATCTTAGCAGTACCAATGGGGCCTGTCAGGGACCCACATATGTGCTGTTGGGTAGCTGCGATGCCAAGAGCTGGGGGTGGTGAGGTGGGGCGTTACTGGAATGCCATTGTAGAGGATTGGTTTAACTACAATCCTAAGTTGATTCTGGAGTTTCCCTATGATGGTGTGGACTTTTGAGGAGATCCAGATATGGGACTTCTTCAGGGTGATGCTTGGGGACCAGTAGGTATATTTTGATTTCTTCATTTGTAATTATGTTGACACCATGCTTGTTTACTTCCATATGTGGGACCACGGAGGTGACCAATGGCTTATTTGGTAGGCCATGGTATGAGGCATATGGGTGTTACAGGGGATGCCCCTGTTCCACAAAGATTGAGGGTGGTGAGGCAACCAGCTAAGCTTGAGCGACTGACACATATTGGTGAGCTCTCCGGAGAGCGAAGCAGTGGGCGAGGATGCAAAGCAATGGCGTGACCCTGCTAAGGCTGTAAAGATGTTCTTGGCAGCTACCAAGGTCGAGTTATAGAGCTACCATGATGCCTGGGTAGGGTGGATACCTTGACTAGAGGGTTTCATATCGATGGATGAGCTAGCTTGGCATACGTCGTTTTTGAGATGACGATGTCACTAGAGCGGGCACACCAAAGCTTTGCGCTATATATCCATGGTGATGGCTACGATTGGTCCGATTTTGGCTCCAGATGCATAGATTGGGCCTCCACAACCCTAGATAGACTTGATGTTTTTTTTATGAGATTATGTATGTATTGTTAGGTTCCTATACCAATAGGAGTCACAATTTTGAATGACTAAGGTTAAGCCTTGTAATATTGTACATACCTTTTCTTTCTGCAAATGTTTTCAATATTATTAAAAAAGTAAAAAATGTAAAGAGGGTATGTCCTAAAAGATAAATCAAAGGACAAAAAGAATAAGAGAAGGTTAAAAAACTGAAAGTGTATGAACCCCAAAAACAAAAAGACCATGAAAGTGTGCAAGTCCAATTGCCACTACTATTTAATTTTATGCATAATAATGATTGTGTGCAACTTGTTATTCATGCCACAATCCATGGTAATCAAATAGTTTAATCTTGGTTATTCCATGATTTGAATTTCATGTTTCTAGATTAGAGAACGAAATTTGACCAAACAGTTTAATCTTGGCAGATCATAGTTAGGTAGAGTGAATAAAAGGAGCTCATCAGTTTAATCTGAGCCCTTGGATGATATAAGGTTAGAATTAGATAGTTTACTTTGTAAAGAAAAGAAAAAAGATTGATAAGGGTTTGCTTGCCTAAATGCACCCTAATAAAGTGAAGAAAAAATTGTAGGATGAGTAAGTGGGTAAGTAGTAGAAAGGTTGCAAAAATACCATGTGATTACATAAAAAACACTTATGTCATTGTTCCAAGTGCCTCTTTTAAATATGCATAAGTGGTAAACGAAGAAAAGAAAATGGTTCACAATATGATTTAGTTAACATCCCCATCATTCATTTTAACCCCTATGACACTCACTAACTTCCCTTTCATAATAAATATATTAATACCTATAGTTCTTTAAGTCAAAGAGGCTCAAAGCATTTCTCTAACTTCTAGTGGGACCGGACCCTCATCTTGATGACTTAAGAAGGAAAGGTGTTAAATTCTCTTGAAATTCATTCATCCCCTTCACAAAACCCCTTTCCTAAAGGTTAAACTCTTTTTCCCTAGGAAAACCCCTTGATAAACATATTTTATGCAAAAAAACCCACCAAATTACATTTATCCTAAGTACTAAGTGTATGGAAAGCGCATAACATTTCATGTACCTAAGTACAATACCCCTTCCGCTCATTTCACCTCATATTAACTTTTTAATTAAATATATAAATTCCTGGAAAACCCATTATCCCGTATATATTTAACTCCTTTATACAAAATAACCCCACCCCTTACTTTAGTTATAAACCATATGACTACCCCATATCCTGCAAAATATATTAAAATCACGCCCTCAGTCCTTAACTCTGTGTTAAAGAGTCCCCGATGAGATTAAGCTCTAAGATAATCTTATACCACTGGTGATTAGACCCATGGGCCCCCAAAAACTTTATGTGTAAATCACCATGCAAGTCCATCTCCCAACCACCGTTGATCATCCCTCACCCTCATCCAATGGCCCATGATCATATCGGCCATGCCCGATGTCCATTCAATAACCACCGGATAAAGTAGTTTTCCTCCTGGCCCCTAATGCTATGTGTTAGATGATGTATGGAATCGGGCAACCCCTCCCGAATACCACCAAGCTCACAAAAGTAGTGCGAAATAAACCGCTTACCTCCCTCTCACTAAATCACAAAACCGTCTACTGTTCACTTTGTGCCAAAATTCAGAAAAATCAACCTTTACTCGTTTAAACATGAAAACCCTAGTTTTGCTTTTTTTCGCCTGTTTGTGCAGTAAAACCCTGTGTAACCCTTCTGCGCCACCTGAATCCTCTGCTAACCAATTCAAGCATGGTTTACCTCCCGAAAGCACTTTGGACTCACTCCATAGACCTATAAAGCTTGATAAAGCCATTGATAACCTTCCCTGTCAACCCAACGTTTCCTAACAATTTTTTTTTATTTTACAGGCAATCAAAAGACCAAAAGTGTTTTATTTTACACAGGTATTACCAAAAGTGAGATAAGTGCATGTCTTCACAACTAGTTTTTCGGATTGTGTAAAGTCTTGTTTTTGACAGCTTTTTGCAGAGAATATTTTGAACAGCTGGAGCTAAATTTTAGGAAACTGAGAGAGGTTTATCTCAAAAACATACTTATCTACAATAATATCCTTCATGTTTTACATATCTATCTCGGATTGAGATATAAAAAGGTATCAATGGACCCTAATTTTGCATAATTCTTGGGGCAGAATGCACGAAGAAAGGATGCAGTTAGTGAGGGATGCATCATCATCAATTAAGAGTTGCTATCAAATTCGATTTTCTCTTCTTTTATCACCATAAATCCATAAAAAAAGTGCTAAATAGATTCATTAGTTTTGAATGTCTTTTATTTAATTTCTATTAATGTAAAACAGTTTGAGATATTTGTAAAACCAATCTTGATATTTTTTAAGATATTTCAGTTTAGAATTTGTATAAATATTTCTTCATTTGAAGTATTTTGGGTGGATTCCTAAACATTTCTATAGATTTTTTTCTCTCAAATCAGAAATTCTATTATATCATTCATTGGATTGGCTTGCTGGATCAAGGAATAAAGATTAGATATTTTACAGGATTCTTGTGTAAAGCGAAATACAAGTAAGTATTCTCTCATGTTCAATGTTGTTTTTTCTTCAAGTTATTTCTGTAATCTTTTATGTGTCTCTAGAATCTAAATGTTATAACATGGAATGATATTTTAGAAATTTCTTAAATGCACTCTGCCTTGATTGTTATGCATTATTATATGCTTTTTTCACAAAACTAAGTTAAGGAATTCTTGATTGCTCCTTAGTTTAGGTGGCTTCTTGTGATCTATAGCAAAGGATTCTTAATTGCCCTTTGTTCATGATTATCCTCTATTCTTCATTCTGATCTCGGTCTAATAATTCTTAAGTGCCCTTTCACCCTGGTTAGAATTACTTCACCCATTAGGCCTAAAGATTTGCATTTTGCTCTGCCAGCCTGCCTTGTGAACATTCCCTTTAATGAATTGGTCCAGTTATGCTATCCATTTGTTAACTCCATAGCCCAATGGCTTGAAGACCTAGCTCTATCCATATGCTATAAGAATTACACCACCTAACCTTCAATTCAAAACCAAAAGCCCCTTGAACTTTCATAACTAGCCTAATATCCCATCAAATAAAGCTAAATCATATAGAGAGAGCCCTCTTTGGACTTAGGTTGGCTAGATCCTAAGCCTAAAAGTTTTTTTGTGGTTACCGCGGTGATCTCTTTCCTTGACCTTGGGAAATTATTGGGTGATAACATAGTGGCGACTCTACTCGGGAGAACTAACATTTTCTTCAGAAATATTTTATAGATTTAGATCTCATCTATGATGGTGGTAGTGATCAGACACACAAAAGTTAAAATCATCCACCTGGCGACTCCAAATCAATTCCACAATCAAGACTCCACTGGAGAAATGAACCTAAAAGAACTATATGAAAAGATCAGGCTTTTAACTTGGATTGTTATCCAAGACATTATGTTCTTTCTCATCAATAAATTTTTCCAATGTATACTGTATTTTAGAGAAGATTTTAAATTACTTTTTTATTATTTCCCTTTAAAAGTTTTAGATATAAATTCTCCTTACACATTTGAACAACAGTCTTCTAACTCTTATGAAGATAATTTTCCAATTGAGGAGCATCAAACAATCAAGACTAATCATACAATCCATGTACATATTATGGTACTTCATAAAGTTCCTGATATATATAAGCCACTTATCTTACCTCCTACACTCCATGCTTTCCCTAACAATTATTACAAGTATCTCCCTAGGTTTGATGGAGAGAATGGTATCACTACTTAAAAACATAGTCAAGGTTCTGAGAATTATCTAGACTTATTTGAAATTGATGAAGATGATGTTATTATTAGGATTTTTGCTCTTTCTTTGCAAAGTAGAGTAAAGAGTTGGTTCAAGAATTTACCTATTGCAAGAATCTCAAATTTCCAACAGTTTGTCAAAATTTTCCTTGATAGATGGATAATCAAAGTCAATCTTCTTATGATCATAGAAAAATATAATCAATTAAAAAGACAGCTAGATGAAACTATACAACAATTTTCAGGCAGATTTAATCAAGCCTATTATTCAATGCCATCAAATATAAGACCTCCCCTTGATTCAGCGCTTTTGCATTACCCAAGAGCATTTGATCTAGAGATAGAATTTCAGCTAAGAGAAAGAAGCCCCTCAACACTGGAATAGATGCAGAACATTGTAGTAGATGTAGAAGTTAATCTGCAAATTAGAAGAGAAAAGTTGAAAGTAGAAAAAGAGGAAAAACTCAACATTTTGATGAAGAAAACAGAGGAAAGGATGCAGAAGATCACCATGAAAGATGAACTTTGTACTCAAAATCACCATGACACATTTATTTCACAAAAGGAAAAGGTTTATATTGATGAACAAATTCCTACTAAGTCCAACTACCATAGATTAGAAGATAAATTCACAGAGCAATATGTGGAAGAGAAATTTCCTAATCTAATGTGTATGCTTGATGACATTACTTCTTTTGATGATTTTCCCAAATATGATCAGTATGATGATAATCATGTTCTTCAAGTCCAAACTAACTTACAGAGCAATCAGAAACTAGTTTGGGAAATAAGGAAATCTAATTTCACCAGCTTGAAAATAGTGACCATCTAATCCATGTCAGCTATGAAAGTGAAGAAGAAAGTGCAAAAAATTTGGCAATAACTGAAGCTTCTTTGCCTCTTTGTTTTGAATCATTTCAGTTACTAAAGGAAATGTGGTATAACATCTCTAAAGAAAAGGATGAGAAGCTTGTAGAAACCTATGATGATAGGTTGGATGATGAATAGGTTGGATGATGAATGCAATCATAATTTTTCTCTATTAATAGACTATGATAGTCAAAATCAAGATGATAAAGGTTTCAACATACAAACATTTCACTCAGTGGAAGTATCATCACAAAGCTCATCTGAAAGTCTGTAGGGTGTTAAAGATAAAAGTAACATTTTAGTTTCATGCCATGGAAACCATCCAGAAGAAGTGTGCAATTGCTTAAATCAGTTCAACAATAGTGTATATATTTTGGAGGATCATTTTGTACAGTTTTTAGAGTCTACAAAGGAAAGCAAGTATTTCCTTATCTTCTCATTGGTTGACAATGTTATATTTGGCTTTAGAATCTCAGTTTTAATCACAAACAAGCCCAAGCAGCAAAATCCATCAATGTATATAATGCTTAAATGGTTGCATTGTTTGTTTCATTTTACCTAAGTCAGAAAGCTGATTAAAGTACGTAGGTAGGATTTCAATTTGAATAAATTCAGTTTTTAGCAGCAAGTTTATGTTAGATCATATTTCAGTTTGCAGAAAAGGGTGTATTTTCAGTTCAAAATTTTTAGTCACAAATATTATACAACAAAGCATATACATGTTTGAGATTGGCCAAATGGATCACGCTACTAGTCGATGGTGTTCTTGACATTTCACAAGGAAATTCCATCACCAAGTGGAGCCACAGTTAGGTCCCTATACCAATAGGAGTCATAATTTTGAATGACTAAGGTTAAGCCTTGTAATATTGTACATACCTTTGCTTTTTGCAAATGTTTTCCATATTATGAAAAAAAAGTAAAAAATGTAAAGAGGGTATGTCCTAAAAGATAAATCAAAGGACAAAAAGAATAAGAGAAGGTCAAAAAAATGAAAGTATATGAATAGTGTGCAAGTCCAAATGCCACTACTATTTACTTTTATGCATAATAATAATTGTGTGCAACTTGTTATTCATGCCACAATCCATGGTAATCAAATAGTTTAATCCTGGTTATTCCATGATTTGAATTTCATGTTTCTAGATTAGAGAACAAAATCTGACCAAACAGTTTAATCTTGGCAGATAATAGTTAGGTAGAGTGAATAAAAGGAGCTGATCAGTTTAATCTGAGCCCTTGGATGATATAAGGGTAGAATTAGATAGTTTACTTTGTAAAGAAAAGAAAAAGATTGATAAGGGTTTGCTTGCCTAAATGCACCCTAATAAAGTAAAGAAAAAATTGTAGGATGAGTAAGTGGGTAAGTAGTAGAAAGTTTGTAGAAATATCATGTGATTACATAAAAAACACTTATGTCATTGTTCCAAGTGCCTCTTTTAAATATGCATAAGTGGTAAATAAAGCAAAGGAAATGGTTCAAAATACGATTTAGTTAACATCCCCATCATTCATTTTAACCCCTATGGCACTCACTAACTTCCCTTTCATAATACAAATAAAAATATCTATAGTTCTTTAAGTCAAAGAGGCTCAGAGCATTTCTTTGACTTCTGGTGGGACCGGACCCTCGACTTGATGACTTAAGAAGGAAAGGTGTTAAATTCCCTTGCAATTCATTCATCCCCTTCACAAAACCCCTTTCCTAAAGGTTAAACTCTTTTTGCTTAGGAAAACCCCTTGATAAACATATTTTATGCAAGAAAACCCACCAAATTACATTTATCCTAGGTACTAACTGTATGGAAAGCGCATAACATTTCATGTACCTAAGTAGAATACCCCTTTTGCTCATTTCATCTCATATTAACTTTTTAATTAAATATATAAATTCCCGGAAAACCCACTATCCCGTATATATTTAACTCCTTTATACAAATAACCCCACCCCTTAGTTTAGTTATAAACTATATGACTACCCCATATCCCACAAAATATATTCAAATCATGCCCTCAGTCCTTAATCTTGTGTTAAAGAGTCCCCGATGAGATTAAGCTCTAAGATAATCTTATACCACCGGTGATTAGATCCATGGCCCCCCCGAAAACTTTAAGTGTAAATCACCATGCAAATACATCTCCCGACCATCGTTGATCATCCTCCCCACCCATCCAATGGCCCGTGATCATATCGGTCGTGCCCGATGTCCGTCCAATAACCACTCAATAAAGTGGTTTTCCTCCTAGCCCCCGAAGCTACGTGTTAGATGATGTATGGCATCGGGTGACCCCTCCCAAATACCACCAAGCCCACAAAAGCGGTGCGAAATAAACTGCTTACCACCCTCTCACTAAATGACAAAATCGTCTACTGTTCACTTTGCACCAAAATTCAAAAAAATCAAACCTTTACTCATTTAAACACGAAAAACCCAATTTTGCTCGTTTTCGCATCTTTATGTAGTAAAACCCTGTGTAACCCTTTTGTGCCACCTGAAGCCTCTTCTAACCAATTCAAGCATTTTTTACCTCCCGAAAGCACTTTGGACTCACTCCATAGACCTATAAAGCTTAAGAAAGCCATTAATGACCCTCCCTGTCAACCCAATGTTCCTAACAGTTTGTTTTATTTTACAAGCGATCAAAACACTATAGCCTTGGATAAAAAATCTTAATACTAGTCATAAAATCTATTTACTTCGAGATTGTTATCAAATCTATTCAAACAAAGATGGAAAGTAAACATATAGTTAAAATACAAGCAGAGGAAACATGAAATTAAATGATTTACTGTTGAAATAGACAGTAAAAACCTAAAATATACAGTGAAGGCAAAGGACATAGTAAATAATAGTCAAAGTGTATCAGGGTTAAAGAGTATCAGATTGAAGACCAAGTCAAGTAAAGCAGCTAGCATGAAGAAGACAGTTACAAAGCATACAGATTCATGTCAAAGTGAAGATAGATAAAAAAAAATAGAGTAGTAAAAGTAAACAGTAAAAGTAAACATGGAGACAGTAAGGGTTAAACAGAGATAAAGACACTTTCACCAACAGCAATGAATTTTATCCAAAGTAAAAGTGAAAAATAGTTAAAAGAAATTTAAGGTTAAAAGATGAAATCAGAACAGAAATGGTACATTCTTCAGAAATTTCCTGTTTAAGCCATATTTTTTCAGAAATTAATTCAGCCACTCCAAGATGCATTTTGAGAAACTGGAGGTGGTTTGTGTTCCTAAAAGTTCAATCTACAAATACCTATCTCACTTTTTACATAGATATTACCAAAAGAGAGATACGTGCATGTCTTCACAGCCTATGTTTCAAACTGTGTAAAGTCCTGTTTTTGACATATTTTTACAGAGAATATTGTGAACAGCTGGAGCTGAATTTTGGGAAATTGAGAGAGGTTTATCTAAAAAACATACTTACCTACAATAACCTCCTTGACTTTTTACATATCTATCTTGGATTAATATATAAAAAGGTATCAATGGACCCTAATTTTGCAGAATCGCTGGGGAAGAATGCACGAAGAAAGGATGCAGTTAGTGACTGGGATGCCTCATCATCAATTAAGAGTTGTTATCAAATTCAAATTTCTCTTCTCTTATCACCATAAATCCATAAAAATAGTTCTGAATAGATTCATTAGTTTTGAATGTCCTTTATTTAAGTTCTATTAATGTAAAACAGTTTGAGATATTTGTAAAACCAATCTTGATATTTTTTTCAAGATATTTCAGTTTAGAATTTGTATAAATACTTCTTCATTTGAAGTATTTTGGGTGGATTCATAAACATTTTTATAGTTTTTTTTCTCTCAAATCAGAAATTCTATTGTATCAATGACTGGATTGGCTTGCTGGATCAAGGAATAAAGATAAGATATTTTACAGGATTCTTGTGTAAAGAGAAATACAAATAAGTATTCTCTCATGTTTAATGTTGTTTTTTCTTCAACGTTTTTCCATAATATTTTATGTATCTCTAAATCTAAATGTTATAACATGGAATGACATTTCAGAAATTGCTTAAATGCACTCTGCCTTGACTGTTATGCATTATTATATGTTTTCTTCACAAATATAAGTTAAGGAATTCTTGATTGCTCCTTAGTTTAGGTGACTTCTTGTGATCTATAGCAAAGGATTCTTAATTTCCCTTTATTCATGATTATCCTCTGTTCTTCATTCCGATCCCAATCTATGGATTCTTAAGTGCCCTTTCACCCTGGTTAGAATTACTTCACCCATTAGGCCTAAAGGTTTGCATTTTTCTTTGCTAGTCTACCCTGTGAACATTCCCTTTAATGAATTGGTCTAGTTATGCTGTCCATTTGTTGACTCCATAGCCCAATGGCTTGAAGACCTAGCTCTATCCATCTTCTCTAAGAATTCCACCACCCAACCTTCAATTCAAAACCAAAACCCCCCTGAACTTTCATAACTAGCCTAATATCCCATCAAACAAAGATAAATCATATAGAGAGAGCCCTCTCTGGACATAGGTTGGCTAGAGCCTAAACCTAAAAGTTGGTTTCTAGTTACCCCAATGATCTCTTTCCTTAACCTTGGGAAATTACTGGGTGATAACATGTACCAGAGAAAACACCCATTATAAGGATTTTCCCCTATATTTGGTTGACTTATTTTTCCTGGTCCTAGGCTAGTGGATGATGTGATATTTTTTGTACTCATATATTTTTTGAAGTATCTATGAGGACATTTTTGGTGGATCTTGTGAGGTATCATATGGGCCTATAATTTTTTTGTATTTTTGCATTTTGTTTGAGATCTTTCTTATGTTGATGTTTTAGACATCTTGATGGTTATATATATGTGATGCATGGCAGTTTAGGATTTGATTAGCGATGTGATCAACTGTATGATTTTGGTCCCTTGGTATTTTTGTAAATGTGATATGATCGAAACAACTAGCTAACCTTTGTGCATGCTAATATTTTCGAAAAAGGCATGTATCACGGACTTGAAAGTTCTTGTTTAACTATGATACAACTAGCTAGAAATCAAGGAATACATGGAGGTGACAGATACCTAGGTGGTGAGCATCAACCAAGAGGCCTATGATGATGTCATACTCTTCTTGATTAGTGGTGGTTGATCTGATACAAAGTCCATTAAAAAGACGAGATGTCTGGTCAGGAGAGTATATGGCCTGGGCTATAACAACGAGGTTTTGCGACCATCAAGATGCACCGTCAGCAAACCTGTGATGATAAGTTAGCGGAGGATCCATTTGTTGACACATGATGAGAGAATGATTTTAGAGTAAATCCATTATGAGGTTATCATCATCAAAAAAGAAGTCATGGTGCATAAATATCTACTCTAGCATTTTACGGGTGGAAATTTTTTAGGTAGAGACCATTGACGAAATTTTTTAGGCAAGTCACATCGGGCTCTAACAGTATGTATGCCCCTTGAGGAGTTAATGTTTGATGATGTATGGGCTCTTCCAAAAGGTTTCAAAATTTCCAGGTCCTACTGCTTCCCAGGCAACATTGTAGCGGAGGACTAACTCCCCATCGGTAAATGTCAGAGGGGTGATGTTGCGATCGAATGAGACTTTGAATCTCTTTTTGTGGGCTTCATTATTCTAGAGGGACTGTCATGCCGAAAATGCATGTGATATAGGGGCTGCTTTAGTACTATGAGAGGTTTTGGTATAGTTTCCACATACTGATCTGAAACTAATTGAGTAGATTGTGTGGGAGGTAGTACTTCTCATAGTATGGTATGTTTATGCCTCATTGATGTCATAAGATGGAATATCCTATGGTGGTATCCATCTTTGGATTATGGTAATGGTGTGATGTGGCTTCCTTGTATGGGTTGGATTTAGCGCTTCACTTTCTATGCAGAACCTTGGAAGACACTAGGAATTCCTCATGTGGTGGAATTGAGAGTAGATATGACAATAACAACGTGTGATTTTCTCTTGGTTGGGGAGATGCTTGTGTGGGATTTGGACCACTAAGTAGAAGATGTCATTGAGCTTACTCAGTTCGCAGAATTCATTTATCAAATGGTTGGGTTTATTACATAGGGCACATGTGATGGATGATTTTCTTTTCCATGGGGTTTTAGATGGTTTTGGCCCAATCTGGGTTGATGGTGGTAATGGGAGGTGTAATGACGGGGGTCCTATTATTTTTCTGGTTGTCGTTTCTCCTTAAACACACATAAGACATCATGGGTTCCATCTTCCCCTGGTGGGGGGAATGGGTTATGTAGATTCGGTATCTAATTCCAATATATAAGAGTTTTTTTTCATGAATCGACATACAAAACTCAATGATGCACAGAATTTGGGAAGGTGGGAGCACCTTCTCTTATGATGGTTTCCCGTGCAAATAGTGCATGTATCGTGCTGGCATCTAGGTTTGCTTCTTTGAGAAACCTTGGTGAATAGGTGGTTTTGGTAAAGTGTTCATAGTTATGGGTAGAAGTTTATCAAATGAGTAGGGTCATCACATATAGCACATGGTAATGCAAAGGAGGAGATTGGTTGTTCATGCACCCTTTGTGTGTTGCGAGAAGTTTTTTTAGAGCATGAAGTTGGTTCCTCTTGAATGTAGAAGATGTTATTACATCTATCATCCATTGAAGTTTGGATGGTGCTATCAGCTCATTAATGTTGGCTTGAATCAGTGTGCTTCATGTTTCTCAGTGTCGAGGGATATTATGGCAGTGATGAGTGTAGTGTCCATGTTTTTTTCATATAGCGTACACATGATTGGTGCATAATTATTTATTATGTATAGCCACAAATTTTACTCCTTTTTGTGTAGCTGAGGTTACTGATGTTCTAGAAGCGTGCATGAGGGTTTTCAACTCATCTAACTTGAGGCATATGTGGGGTGGGTGCCCAAATTATTCACATAATGCACAAGGTTGTAGGGCCTTGGAGGGGTTTGAGGATTCTCCTCTTTTACCATTTTGTTTGGCCTTCTGGTTGGTCCCAGTTGGTGTCAGTGTAGGATAGTTTTGAATAGGGATGGTTTCCTGAGATGGAGGCACAAGGATACTACCTACTAGGATATGTCCTAGACCAGTTAACATGGTCATTGGGACCAGATACCAGACCAGTATCGCTAGAGCCATATTTGGTAATGTAAGGGTTTCCATGACTTGGTGTGAGACAAAGCTGGGTAGGGGGTATAAAAATGGTGTTTGTGTAATGTTGTGAGGTAGAGACATGAAATCAATAGTTTTAGGGTGTGTGGTGTCGAGAACTAGTTCTTGGGTTTGGGTGGTGTTGGATGATGTCATCATGCATACTACTGCTCTGGTGTTTGGGAAAATTTCTTGTAGCACTGACAGGTCTCCTGGGAATGTCCATAGGAGTGTTGATGGCTTAAAATTCCCCAGGCTGAGCTCAGTGTAAGTAGTGATCAACTCATGGGAAGACGAGACTAAGGGTAGCACATCATCAGGTGTGGGTAAGATTTCCTTCTCATAGTATGTGAGTTGATTGATAGTGATGATCTTTCCATCGTGGGGGAACATCATTATTCTAAACACCGATGAGGCGACTACGAGCATTTCATACATATAGCTTCAACGTAGTAGGATGTTGTAATCCAATTGAGCATCTAGTACTTTGATGTTTACTAACACAATTTTTCCAGCCAACTTAACTAGCATGCTAGGGTATAGACCAATGGGAGCAGAAGGGTGTCCATCATATGCTCTAAGCGTATATCAGAAGGCTTGAGTACGAGGGATCCTAGTTTCTTCCAAACGGATTTGGACATGATACATGTGGAAGCCCCTTTGTCGACAATGAAACGATGAATGTTGTTGTTTTGAATTGAGACTAGGATTTGGAAAGAAACAATTGATGGTAGTTGTGGAGCAGCTTTATCCACGTTGAAGACCATTAGGCAACAATCGGATGGGTCAGTTGCACCTAGAGTGGAAAGTAAGGATTTCTGTTGGGTTGGGCATGTTTACAAGACTTCTAATGTTGACATAGATGATGGTGATTGTGCTAAGTTTTCGACTATCATGTAGCTATGAGCAGATTTCGAATTGTGTCATGCACATCATAAAGGTCCTTTAACCATTTTAGTCATAGATTCTATAGAAGGTCGAGGAATGGTCAGTGACCCTATAGGTATTTCCATATCTGAGGAGGCAAATTGGGCTCTGGGGGAGCTTCATAACATCGATTTTGTGTTTGTAGGAGGATTTCCTCTCCTTTCATGAAAATATCATGATTAAGATTTTTATGGGGTTTCCCTTCAAATGGGTGAGGGTGGGGAGTTTGTTGCTAAGTGTTAACTACTCCCTAATGGGGGGAGGGGTCTTGCAATACTACATTTTTTTTACTTCCTTGCCCCCTACTATCTTGTATCCTTTTTAATTCAGAAAGTTGAGGATAGTGGTGGGTATAATGACTGTATTCCCCATAAATAGCACATGAATGATTAATCCGTAGATTTTTGTTTTTGCCTTGTTTCTGTGAGTTACTGTTGGTTTTTCCCTGGTTTTGATTTTGATTGGGGTTGCCCCTTCCTAGTGCACGTGGGGGTTGTTTTTGGTTGCTTCCCCCCTATTCGGGTTCTCCCTTTGGCTTACTTTTTTGTTTTTTCTTAGCAACGATTGAAGGATTAGCTAAATTTAGTTGTTCCTCCAACTGTTGCTATGAAGCGAGAGAAGGTTACACTAGATTCACCCTTGCATTATTTTGTGTTGTTGGGTTATTCTGTTGTTGTGTTGGGAAAGGAGAATACTAGTTTCCTTGTCCTTGATTAATGTATGGATTCTAGGAAGAGGACATAATGTTCGTATTCCTAGAGGAGTATTGGTTTCCTTGTGGGGAAGATATGAGTCCCCTTGAGGGGGATGATATTGGTTAACCCTGTTGACCGTATTTTGCATAGGTGTAGGTTAACCATGATAATACCCTATATGTTGCAATGGTGTTTCATTTTTCATAGAATCAAATGCTTGGCCATGTTGATGCCTCGAAAATCATTGCATCAACATCAAGGAAAACCACCCGGCCCGGACCTTAAAGGCAGCTACTTTTCCGTTTGGTGTGGTGGCTCCGGCTTGATATAATGGGACCAGTTTCCCAAAGGTTTGTAAATAGGATGGATAAGTGGTTGATTTTATACTATATATTGATAATGATGGATGATTTATTCTAAAATGAAAAATAATAAACAACTAATCTATCCTAGGAAATTTCCACTTTAGTCGAACTTTTGATGATCTTTATTTACAAATAGTCATATAGATGACTCCATTGATAAATAAAGACATTCATTCATATGATAATTACTTTGTTCAAATAGTTGAACAAAGTAATCATTAAAATATTATTACACTATTCTTCATATATCATTGACATAAATATGATTGAAAGAATAACATTCCTTAAACATTCAATAGTGATAAATATAAGGACTGCTGTTAAAACACACACATATATATAATGATAGCAAGATTTACTAAATGCTGATTCATATAAAGGAATGGAACAAAGACATAGATAATAGTACCATATGTTATTTGGATCCTTCCCGATATCAACCGCATTCAAATTCCATCTTCTAACTTAGAAATACTCTCACAAAAAGCAGTAGTGCATATCTCATCAAGGTATTCTTCATTAAAATTCAAAATATAGGTCCAGTCTTTATAAAAAATATATATCAGAAGCACAATAGTGTTACTCCTGATCCAAGTTTTATACAAAAATTGAGGACCCTTTCTAAAGACATGAAAGGGTCTATAAATACTATCTAAGTTAACTGACTATGAAATAAAAATGCTATTAGGTGGTATAACCAAATCATGAAGATCTCCTTAAAATAGGTCTGCTTGCAGTTGGTAGAATGATTCATTGTTTCGGCCGATCATCCTTTGGCTTGAGCTAGCAGATAGCAAGCATTGGTTGCAATTCTAGAGGGTGACTCAGACGTGAATGCAGTTGGGCTGAATACGTAGCATCATGAATTTCGGAAATCATGTAACCGATCGCATCGGTTAAACATTTCAGTGCTGCCCTTTGGCTATATGGTTTAACTAGGAAGAACCAAAAGGTGTCCCAAGTTAAACTTTGGATGCCTACGATTAATCTTTCCTTCTTTTCCAATTCTTGATTGCATGTTTGTTCCAATGCTTTGGATGATGGAAATTTACCTGGAGTGCATTGTGAAATCAAATTAGACAGATAAAGAGTATCATTAATTAACTCAATGAAATTACCAGTTGCTGATCTGAATCTTGTAGTTTCCCTTTCTGCTTTCATCAATTGTGATTGCCATTCTAGGAAAAGAATTTCCTTGTGTGATTCTAGAATTTTAGGTAGATTTATAGCTTTCCCTTCACTGGTTTCTTTCCAGGCAAGAAAGTTTGTTAATGTCTCATCGGCCTGTTCCAAATTTTGTCTTGCATCAACTAATTTGTCAATCATTGATGAAGCAATCTCACAGAGGGGCTCAACAAGGGAAATATTATGACATAGTAAATTTAGTTGTTTAATCAATGCCTTATTGATCTGGAGAGCTTCGGACCTGAACTCTACTGGTTGAGGAAGACTCTTGAACTTCTCTATTTGTTGTGATAGTTGAGCGATTTTCTCATCTTTTGTTTCGCTCATTTGTTCATTCATTGTCTTTAGCTTGGCCAATGATAAGGATAATTCCTTTTGTTTCTGTACTACACTTTGGTCTATCCTCTGCTTCTCCTTTTGCAATTGCTCGTTTAGTTGGTTGTTTAATTGTTGCTATGCTGCTAACTTCTGTTCCAATTGCTCTATTCTATGTTGTCTTTCAGATACCTGTGCCTCCAATGAAACAATTGTTTGATCTTTTTCCTTAAGTAGTTGTCGAGTAAGCCCCGACATATTGAGAGAGTTTTGTGAGATCTTTGGAAGGATTGAATTATTCTTTCCATACCACATTAGCCATCTCTGTTTGTGCAGGTAAAAGGGAAGATTGATCAATCCTTCTCTTTTTCCTTTGTCTTCTTACTACAGCTCTATGCTTAGGGCTGTAAAAGACATCTAAAGGTGGTATTTCTTCTATATGAAAAACAATTTCATCCAATGGATCCTTAGGAATTATCTCTACATCTTTGCATATGGGTAGGCCACTGGTTCCTTTAGTTGGAATCATATTTGTTGCTGTGTTGTAACCAGTTGTCACTTCAAGTGTGCTGAAACCTTGTGAACTCTCAGGATTGCTTATAATGGAATCGAACTGTTGTCATTATTTAAGGAGCTTGGGATCAATCTGAGTATCTATATCCATGTGTTCACTGCCTTTTCCCTGTTCTTTCTCCTGTGCAGGCGCTTTTCCTTTCTCATGAATTTTTTCCACAACAGGAGATTTGTCAACAGTTTGTTGTTCAGGCTCGTTTGACTGGGTTGCTGGGGTGGTGGCTAATAAGTCTAGAGGTAGAGTTTGCAACCTCTGTTCTCTAAGCCTATTAAACACTTCCAGCCCTTCATCTTGATACTTGATCCTGGCCAATGTTTTTACCTAAAATAATGATTCTACTGAGGAAAATAGGTCATCAAAGTCATCCTTTTCATGATCAAACTTTGCAAGTTTGGCTTGTTCAAGAACATTATAGGCACCTTATCTTGGATCATATTGTCTGTTGGGAATTGTTGCAAGATTGAGCATTTGCATTTTTTCTTCTTCATTTTCTGCATGTTTGTATCATGGAGAGTGTAAACACTGCATCTTAAAGGAAATGTAGGCCATACCTGTTTCTTAGAATTTCTAAGGGTTTTGGATGTCCCTTCTGTTATTATCTGATAGGCCAATTCCCGAGCTAACAGCTTATCGGGCACATATAGGGGAAGGACATGGGGTTTTGTAAGGCTACCAAAAAGCATTATATAAGTGAACTTCTCTTCTCCGAACCAGTTACCTACTACAGTCAAGTCAATCCCTGCTTCCTTGGAAATCCTAGGGGCAGGCTTATCAAAAATAGCATAATAGACAGGCAACATAAAATCATTGCAAATTTTGTACAATGAACTTTGTAGTGATCCTTCCATAACATTTGATGATAAATATGGATTGGCTTAGGGTCTTGGGGGGTACATCTCCATCCGAGTACTGGATATTCAGAGTTAAAAAAAAGGGTATCCATAATATGAGCACTGTAATAAAAAGGGGGAATGGTCCTAGTAGTTTTACATGAATTTGATCTGAATTCAAGAATTTCTATGGCTAATTTGTCGGACAAAATGTTTGCCCAATCCATTACATAACTATTGACTGCTGCCTCCATTAGAGGGACCATTTCAATGGTGAACTTAGCAGAGTCATGTATTCCCCACATTCTACACATCATAGCCCCATAATAATAGTAAGGAGAAGCCAATGAGTCCACAGAGTACTTACTTGATGATTCGTGTTTGTGCTTCTCGGGATTATGTCTCCACTGCTTAATCGGGGCCGATTCTGTCTCGTTTTCATTTGCAAATTTTTCACGGAAGGCTTTGTTGTACCGCTTTTCAGGCTCAGGCAAGTGATACATTTTCCTTAGGTCATCAGGTTGAAACGAGCCAAATATCCTCCCGTCAATTGTGCAAAATGTTCTGTTTGAGACTGGAATTTCCTCTACCACGCATCTCACTACGTCGGTATATGGGAATATTTTTTCTCGTGCTGCTATTCTGTGCAAATATGAACAAGCTAAATCTTTGAGGGATGCTTCCGATTTGTTACTTGAGTTAGTTGTGGCTTCCTCTGATATTTCCTCAGGCTTCTTTACTTCTAATAGATTGTAGATGCTCTCCCAGCTTGTATTTCCAAGACTGAGGCACATAGTGTTCGAGATTAATCCTTTTTTGCTTGGTCCAGGATCCTTGGCTGGCTGGGCTACTGCTGTAGGAGCTGCTGCTACAGATTTCTTTGATTTCTTTCCCATTTGTTTCAAATTTCTTATTTCAGCAGAGTTCTGCACAAGTGATGAGAAAAAAATGATACAGAGAAATGTTGCTATAGACCAATATGAAAATGAAAAATAATTACGTCGATCAATAGGTGATAATGGATTCTAATAAGATCGTCGCAGATAAAATCTAATGAAAAGATCTACCCTTAACTGCTTCATTGATTATCCACTTAACCTGTCAATCGTGGTAAAGGAGGTTTTAAATGCCCATCATGTTGTTTATATGCCAAATGATTCATTGAAGCGTGGCTTAGATTTCTTTGATGGATAATCAGAGGTAAATCACAAATCAGTGATTGGTAACATGAAAGGAAAGGCTTTAATGTTTATTTTAAATATCTTTGATCATCAAAAGTTGATACAATGCATGCAAACCTTTTAAATATGTTCTCGAGATATGCGCCTTATTAATGCATCGCAATCGGGGAAAGGATTCGGGTTTTATTGCCGTGCCAATGTGATTTCGCCAATCGCCGATTACGATATGCCTTATCGCATTGGAGGATTCAAGTGTGCCTTTAATCATGTGTTGACTTGTTATTGCCGATTGTTGATGGTGATACACTTTATCGCATCGGTTAAATTAAGGGGCTATATTACATTGTGCTTTGTCATTTGACTTCCCCGATATCTGATTGCAATTGCCTTTTCGGATCAGAGAGAATGGATGTGTTTTGCATATGCCTCCTTTGTTGTTGCGATATGCGATCTTCCGATCGCTTTATCGTAATAACGATGAATTTTATAATTTTTTAAAGACCCACTATATTTCTATTCAAAAGGCTTTTAAAATAGTTCATTTACCTTAAGTCTTTTGATAAGGGTTTTTCTTATGATGGGTTAATACCAATTTATTTACACATCTAAGTCCCTTTTAAAAGGGACCCATTTCATATTATGATTTTGCATAAAAAATTTATGAAATGGGGGGTTGTTGTACAGCACAACAATTGGCGATTCACTGGGAGAAACAGTTATCTCTGAGAAATTAATTAAAATACTTAAACTTTCTAATATGGAAAGCTTACATGGTAGAGAAAATCTAATATAACTAGGTAATCATAAGTTCTAAACATAATGATAACTATTTTTGCTATTTTCTTCTGTTCTTAAAATTAAATACATTCTAAGTTTTAAATAATCCTTAATTGGTTGATAATGATAAAACAAAAGAATTTTCCAACTTAGCTTTTATAGTGACTCCTTTGTCATAGGTAGAGCCTCTGCTGCCAGCAAACGTTTATAGTCTCGACAGGGTTACCTTTTAACGATTTGACCATTCATTATTCCATCCACTTCATAGTATAATTAAAAAGAATGAATCCAAAAGATATGTTTCCATATTTTTGTATCACTTTTTCCTTCTTTCCTTATTTTGTAAGATAAAAAGCCATTGTCCTGGTTTGGTGGCCAGCTATTAACAATGCCATTCACTGGTTGTAATTTAACTGAACAAGCTGGCTCATGATGAGACCCCTTGTCTTATAATTATAAGCCATTACCCTGTTTTGGTATGCAGTGTTGGTAATGTCAGTTGAACTATTCCCCTATGATCATGGTAAGTAGGCTTGTAATAAGACCTCTTCTCTTTTATATCAAGTATATTTTAGAATTACACTCTGAGTAATTATAAACTTTGATGGATGGGATGAACAATTTTCTCCTTAAGAGAATATGGATGACAGGGTGAGAGTTGAAGATGCTAAGATTGAATCAGTCTCTGTTTTGTATTGATAACTATTTTCAGGCTTTTAAAATATTAAAATGATTTACAATACTTCTAAGTTTTGAGAAGATTTCACAAAAATAAAATTGGGTTTTCATAATTTAATTATACCTAATTTCTTAGAATTTTCTTTTTCCTTTAAGGCTTCCATTTCTTAAAAGAAAATATCAAAACTATTTTCTTTTCAGTAACTTTTTCAATATAGAAAAGACCAATGGGAGGCTTTTTACAACTTTATTTTCCTAGCATTTTAAACAAAATAAGTTATTCACACAAATTCTGCTGAAAATTGAATATTTACAAAGGGAGAAGGGGCTACCTCCTCAATTGAAGAATTTTTTCAAGATAAGGCCATTAACAGGAAGATAATCTCTCTTTCTTGATAGATCTTGCAATATGAATGTAGAAGGGCCTATCTTCTCGCTGGTTTGGAATGGTCCAAGCCATATTTTCTGGAACTTAGTGTGTTTTCCTTTATCCTCATGGGCTTTGTCCCACTTCAAAACTATATCACCAACTTGTAAATGTTTTGAGCTGGTTGAAGTTGCATTGAAAGATGACTTAATAATTTTCTGATGTTTTTCATGTATAATTCGGGCTTTCTCCCTCTCTTCTTCTAATTTCAGAATTTGATTGTGTTTAAGTTGAATAGAAGATGAGGGATTCTCTTCAATAAACTGCACTAAAGCTAGTGATGGAAGTACTAAATTTGCTGGTATGACAACTTCCTTTCCATATACTAGATTAAATGGAGAAGTACCTATGGAGGCCTTCTATGTTATTTGGTCATCCCATAGTGCAAATATCAAATATTTATGCCAGTTTTTATGATTCTGCTCGATAGTTCTCTTAATGATTTTGATAAGATTTTTATTGGTGGATTCTGCTAAACCATTACCCTGAGGGTAGTAGTTTGCAGAATACTTTAATGTAAATCCCCTTTTGATAGCAAACTCAAATATAGAATTTCCATAGAAATAATATGCATTATAAAAAATAAGAGCGTTTGGGACACCAAACCTAGTAATGACAAATTGATCTATGAATTCAATGATGGCCTCAGAGTTTGCTGTCTTCAAAGTATTTGCTTCAAGCCACTTAGTAAAGTAATCGGTAGCTGTAAGGATATACCTATGCTGTTTGGATGAATGTGGAGTGATTTCTCCAAGGATATCCAATCCCCATTGTTCAAAAAGTTGTTCAATGTTGACTGGTTGTAAAGGGAAAGCTAGCTTCCTTTGTCTTCCACTAGTGGTTCGACAACTTTGGCATTTCCTTACATATTCATGAGTATCTCTGAACAAGGTGGGCCAGTAATATCCAACATGAATGATTTTGTGAGCTGTTGTATCGGCTCCAAAATGTTCTCCTGCTGGTCCGTCATGTAGCTCCTGCAAGACCTTTTGTGCTTCAGGTTTTTCTAGGCATCTTAACAAAATTGAATCATAATTTTGTCTAAATAATACATCATCTACAATTATGAATTTTTTTCTTTCAATATTATGGCACGTTTGTTTTTATAGGAAATATTAGAAGGAGCATATCCATTTTTCAAATAAAAAATCAGATCTGCGTATTGAGATTCAGGATTATTGATACTTATCTGATTGATTTCTTCATTATATTTTGTACCTTCAGGTTCCTGAATATTGGATGCTCCTGCTAACAACCTGCAAAAACCTTGGCCTTTGACAATCTTTGCTGGTTTGATTTCCAAGTCATATTCTTGTAATGTTGTAACCCAATTTGCTCTCTTTTCTCTTAATTCCCTTTGAACTAGTAATTGTCTTACTACCAAAAAAGGGACTATAACTTTTGTGTGAGCTTTTAAGAGAAAGGGTCTGTAGTGTTTAATGGCTTTGTACACAGAAAAGGCTTCTTTTTCAACTTCTGAGTAATTAAGTTCAGCACCTTGAAGGTTTGAGCTATAAAATGAGATTGGTGCTTCGAAGTTTTGATAGTTAATTTGTGTCAACACTGCTGCATAAGATGAATCAGATGCAAGGGTATATAGCATGAAATGAGTTGAAAAATTAGGAGTGCTTAGAGCAGGGGCATTTATGATTGATTGTTTGATGGAATCAAATGCCTCTTTTTCTGCAGGCCCCCATTTAAACACTGAATTTTTCTTGATCATGGTTTGTAATGGCAAAACAATCTGAGAGAAATCTGGAACAAATCTTTTTACAAAGTTAATTTGACCTAAAAATGACTGCATGGATTTTTTATTATGAGGGAATGGAATATCAGAAATCTCTTTGATTCTATCTGAGTCAATATAAATACCATCCTTTGAAACAATGAAGCCCAAGAGCTTACCTTGATTAAGAGCAAAAAAGGACTTCTTTGGATTGAGTGAGATACCATACCTTCTGCAACATTCAAAGATTTGTTTCAGATTGTGTAAATGATTTGATCTTTTATTGGAAAATACAATAATATCATCTAAATAGACAACTACTGATTTATTGATCAATCCTTTGAATTCCATGTCCATTGCTCTTTGGAATGTAGCTCCAGCATTGATTAATCCGAAAGGCATTTTTTTGTAGGCATAAGTTCCCCACTTGGTTCCAAAAGTAGTTTTGAGTCTATCATCAGGGTGTACCAAAATTTGGTTATACCCTGAAAAACCATCTAAAAAGGACATTAACTTAGAACCAAGTACTGAATGGAGTGTCTGCTCCATGGTGGGTAAAGGGAAGTTATCCTTTTGACTTGCTTTGTTAAGATTTTTGAAATCAATACAAATTCTAATGTCACCATTTTTCTTTCGTACTGGCACCATATTGGACACCCAGTTTGAATGTCTAACAGGAAAAATTATCTTAACTTTCAAGAGTTTGTTTAATTTAGCTTTTATTTGACTCTCTAAGTTAGGATGAATCTTCCTTAACTTCTATTGTACTGGTTTTTGTTCAGAAAGCATTGGAATAGTATGCTGAATGATCAATGTATCATATGTTTTCAAATCATCATATTTCCAAGCGAAGACATTTTTATATTTATGCAAGAATCTAATGAATGCAATTCTTTCTTCTAAAGAAAGTCCTAATCCTAAATTGATGTTTTGAGGATTATCCTTAGTACCAAGGTTTATCAATTCAAATCTCAAAGTAGAACTCTGGAGCTTTGAATTAGTAACCTGTTTAAACCTGTCTTTGATGTCATAAAGATCTTCAAGCTTGACCACTGGTTTAGGTATTGAGTTTTCTTCTTGCTTTTCCTTCATTTGAAGGTCATGATCACTTTCATAAATAATTTTATCATCATAGGATTTGTCAGAAGTTAAGAAATTTACAATGTCTTCATCGTGATTGAACACTCGCCAAT
Source organism: Pinus taeda (assembly GCA_000404065.3). NCBI lineage: Eukaryota > Viridiplantae > Streptophyta > Pinopsida > Pinales > Pinaceae > Pinus > Pinus taeda. The sequence continues at coordinate 45,513 of APFE030734527.1, forward strand.
TAGTGACATTATCAGGAATTGATGGTATAAAAATTAACTCTACTGAGAATCTGTCTGGGCTGTAATCTTCAGATGGAAGGAGCTTGGGAGCAACATTAGCAGTAAATTTGCTAATGCATTCTGGGACCTAGGGATGGGAGAAATATTGAATGCTAAAAATTGAGATATAAGGTCTTGTACCAAAGACTAATAGTGTTTAAGGTGACTAGAAAGGCAATGAATAGTATTTCTGACTTGTTTTATAACAATTTCAGAATCACCGAACACTTTCAAATATTGAACATTAAGAAAAATTGCTTTGTAGAGTCCTTGAATCAAGGCTTCATATTCAGTTGTATTGTTTGTGCATTCAAATTCCAATCTGCATGATAACATGGTCTTTTCTCCCTCAGGATTAACTAAAATACATCCTGATCCTGCACCTTCACTAGATTTAGGCCCATCAAAATATAATGACCAAAACAAAGATTTATCTACAATTTTATTTACAGTTTCCTCAACAATTTTAACACATCTTGATGTATCTATTTGTGAAAAATTTTCGATTTGAGATGTGAAATTATTAACTGAGAAAGGTGATGGTTGAGCTGTAAAATTGCTAAAAAATGATTCAGATGAGTAATTCACCAAAATATTGTTATTGAAAGCTATTGGTTGATTTTCTTGTTCGAATTCAGTAACAGTATGAGTCATGTGTTTCTCCCGATCAATCTTAATCTGATTTGGCTTTCCTTTATAATGTAGCCACATATGAGACCAATTGATGGAAATATAGCCATGAAGTTTCTCAGACTAGTCTCTACTCAAAATCAAGCCATAAAATTCAGGTATACCACTCTTGGATCAACTGATAACCTAATAGTAACTGAGTTGATTTCTCCTAAAACCTGGACCTTAGTTCTATCCAACTGTACAATATGAATTGCAGACTTTTAGGGTTCAATGTTCAGTTTAGAACAAACTGAAGCTGGCATTATATTAGAGGAATCCCATGAGTCAATCAAACATCTGTGTATATTTCTATTATAAATCTCGTAGGTTAAGAGAAAAGGAGTATGGGAATTGGATCTATCCCTAATTAAAACATCATCAGTAGCTTCTACTCTACCAGGAGGTAGTTTACTTGTCTCATTAGCAGCTTTGTACAATACAACATTGGGAAGTACAACATCTAACTCCTTAAGCAATAATTTTTGTTGATGTTTGAGTTTACTAAGCTCAAACATAGTGATATTTGCCTTTGTTTTCTTCATGTCTTCAATAATGTTGTAGTCCATAGAATCTGTAACTACTAATGTCTTAGATGTTGGAGGTGGATTTGAAGCTGATGGCTAATTTTGGGAAGGTATCATTGTAGATTTCTTTGTGGGAAACTTTTCTTTGGTAGTCATGGTACCAGCATTCCTTTTCTTCTGAGTTATCTGAACAGGTTTAGGAGTACCCTTACTCATGGTAGTTACAAGGAAAGCTTCCTGTTCATTTTCTGTATCAGAATTAGGCAAAATAAAGTCCCACATCCCATGACATTTTACAGTATCTTCTTCCTCTGGTTCTTTAGATGATAACATTGTTTCTTCTTCTTCTTCCTCTTCAGGATATGAGTCTGCATTGGATATAGCATTTGGTGGTTTTGATTCAGGTTTCTTAAAGTTTCTAAATGGTCTTTTTGTTGAAGTCTCAGCTGCTTGCTTCTTAATTTCTACCATTTCGTTTGACATAGTCTTAAGAACTTTTTGGAGACCTTCCATATCATATGGGTCTTTAGGCATTTTCTTCTTTGAATCATCTTTGAAAGAAACTTTTTAGATTTTTTGTCTTCAAGAGTAGCTTTCTTTTCTAAAGCAATAATGTGTTTCTCTACAGCAAGTGCTTCTTTCATGTTTTCAGCTAAAGATGGTTTTGCAGCTCTATCTACAAAAATATCTATATTTGAAGGTAAAGCTATTATATACCATTCGCTTCTGATTTGCTCACTTGGTTTAGAGGCAGTTGGAATCTTATTCAAGAGTTTATTAAACCGTGAATTGAACTCCTTTATAGGTTCTTTAGATTCTATCCTAAGATTTGAGAGATCATTGATTAACGTTGCTAGAGATCTGTCATCACCATACTTAGTCAGGAACTGTTCTTGAAAAATGTTCCAACTTGTAATTGATTCTGAGGGCAAGAAACAATACCAAGACCCAGCTGATCCTTGTAAGGTATAAGGGAAAATCCTAACAACAACATCTTCCTCTGTCACTCCTTTTAAGTTAACTGCCAACATGAAGTTGTTAATATGCTCATCGGCTTATATTCCTGCATCCAGATTAAATTTCAGCAACCATTTTTCAGAGTGTGCTTGCAATGGATGTAATGGTGCAGGCAACGTGACTACACCAAGATTATTCCATGGATTCTGAGCCATTGTAGAACTAATACTAGATGATATTGCCGATGAAATTCCAGATGTTTGGGAAGGAGATGATATTGAGGTTTGAGGTGGCTGAGATGTTGAAGTTCCTGATCCTTGTTGAGCAACAATGTGTAATGGAGGAGTGGATGGCTGACTTCGCACTGGAGAAGATGAAATGGATGATGATGAGATAGTCTCACTATTAGTTCCTTCAGTTGTTTTTCTTTCCCTTTTCGTTTTAGGTAAAGGCAACTCAGTAGGTTCAATACCAAGCCTCCCACTCTGAAGTCTGGTGAGCTGATGAGGTGGAAAGAATTGCAAAGTCTCACTGCCTTGAGATACCTCAAATTTCTGTGGTGATATCGGAAAGTCTTGAAGTTTATGGATAAGAGATTGTACTTCAAGAGACTCAGGAGTTAATTTTTCTGGGGTATGTTGGGGTTGAGCAGTGGTAGTAGTCTCCTCTTCTTCTCGTTTGAAGACTGGAGTTCCAGCATTCAAAGGAGAGGTCGGAGGTGAAGTGGAGGGAGATTTACTCTCAGAATGGGTTATAGGTTTGGGTTTACTCACCATTCATAGTTTATGCCCTCCTTCTAGCGCCAAAAATGTTGATGCCTCGAAAATCACTACATCAACATCGGGGAAAACCACCCGGTTTGGACCTTAAAGGCAACTCCTTTTCCGTTTGGTGTGGTGGCTCCGAATTGATATAATGGGACCCGTTTCCCAAAGGTTTGTAAATAGTATGGATAAGTGGTTGATTTTCTACTATCTAATGATAATGATGGATTATTTATTCTAAAATGCAAAATAATAAACAACTAATCTATCCTGGGAAATTTCCACTTTAGTCTAACTTTTGATGATCTTTATTTACAAATAGGCATATAGATGACTCCATTGATAAACAAAGACATTCATTCATATGATAATTACTTTGTTCAAATAGTTGAACAAAGTAATCATTAAAACATTATTACACTATTCTTCATATATCATTGACATAAATATGATTGAAAGAATAACACTCCCTAAACATTCAATAGTCATAAGTATAAGGACTGTTGTTAAAACACATACATATATATCTAATGATAGCAAGATTTAATAAATGTTGATTCATATAAAGGAATGGAACAAAGACATAGATAATAGTACAATATGTTATTTGGATCCCTCCTGATATCAATCACATTCAAATTCCATCTTCTAACTTAGAAATACTCCCACAAAAAGCAGTAGTGCATATCTCATCAAGGTATTCTTCATTAAAATTTAGAATATAGGCCCAGTCTTTATAAAAAATATATATCAGAAGCACAATAGTGTGACTCCCGATCCAAGTTTTATAAAAAAATTGAGGACCCTTTCTAAAGACATGAATGGGTCTATAAATACTATCTAAGCTAACTGACTATGAAATAAAAATGCTATTAGGTGGTATAACCAAATCATGAAGATCTCCTTAAAATAGGCCTGCCTGTAGTCGGTAGAATAATTCGCTGATTCAGCCGATCATCCTTTGGCTTGAGCTGGCAGATAGCAAGAATTGGTTGCAATTCTGGAGGGTGACTCAGACGTGAATACAGTTGGGCTGAATATGTAGCATCATGAATTTCGGGAATCATGTAACCGATTACATTGGTTAAACATATAAGTGCTGCACTTTGACTATATGGTTTAACTAGGAAGAACCAAAAAGTGTCCCAAGTTAAACTTTGGATGCCTGCGATTAATCTTTCCTTCTTTTCCAATTCTTAATTGCATGTTTGTTCTAATGCTTTGGCTGATAGCAATTTACCTAGAGTGCACTGTGAAATCAAATTAGACAGATAAAGAGTATCATTAATTAACTCAATCAAATTACCGGTTGTTGATCTGCATCTTGTAGTTTCCCTTTCTGCTTTCACCAATTGTGATTTCCATTCTAGGAAAAGAATTTCCTTGTGTGATTATAGAATTTTAGGAAGATTTGCAGCTTTCCCTTCACTGGTTTCTTTCCAGGCAAAGTTTGTTAATGTCTCATCGGCCTGTTCCAAATTCTGTCTTGCGTCAACTGATTTGTCAATCATTGATGAAGTAATCTCACAGAGGGGCTCAACAAAGGAAATATTATGACATAGTAAAAACAAAGAGTATCCATAATATAAGCACTGTAATAAAAAGGGGGAATGGTCCTGGTAGTTTTACGTGAATTTGATCTGAATTCGAGAATTGTTGTGGCTAATTTGTTAGACAAAATGTTTGCCCAATCCATTGCATAACTATTGACTGCTTCCTCCATTAGAGGGGCCATTTCAATGGTGAACTTAGTAGAGTCATGTATTCCCCACATTCTACACATCATAGCCCCGTAATAACAGTAAGGAGAAGCCAATGAGTCCACAGAGTACTTACCTGATGATTCGTGTTTGTGCTTCTCGGGATTACGTCTCCACTGCTTAATCGGGGCCAATTCTGTCTCGTTTTCATTTGCAAAATTTTCAAGGAAGGCTTTGTTGTACCTCTTTTTAGGCTCAGGGAAGTGATACATTTTCCTTAGATCATCAAGCTGAAACGAGCCAAATATCCTCCCATCAATTGTGCAAAATGTTCTATTTGAGACTAGAATTTCCTCTACCACCCATCTCACTATGTCAGTATATGGGAGGATTTTTCTTGTGCTACTATTCTGTGCAAATATGAACAAGCTAAATATTTGAGGGATGTTTCCAATTTGCTTGTGTCAGCTGTGGCTTCCTCTGATATTTCCTTAGGCTCCTCTGCTTCTATTAGATTGTAGATGCTCTCCCAGCTTGTATTTGCAAGACCAAGGCACATAGTTTTCGAGATTAATCCTTTTTTGCTTGTTCCGGGATCGTTGGCTAGCTGGGTTGCTGCTGTAAGAGCCGTTGTTGTAGATTTATTTGATTTCTTTCCCATTTGTTTCAACTTTATTATTTCAGTGGAGTTCTACACAAGCGATGGGAAAAACATGATACAGAGAAATGCTGCTATAGACCAATATGAAAATGAAAAAGAATTACATCGCTCAGTAGGTGATAATGAATTATAATAAGATCATCGCAAATAAAATCTAATGAAAAGATCTACCCTTAACTGCTTCATTGATTAGCCGCTTAACCTCTCAATCGTGGTAAAGGAGGTTTTAAATGCCCATCATGTCGTTTATATGCCAAATGATTCATTGAAGCGTGGCTTAGATTTCTTTGATGGATAATCAGAAGTAAATCACAAATCAGTGATCGGTAATGTGAAAGGAAAGGCTTTAATGTTTTTTTAAACATCTCTGATGACCGAAAGGTGATACAATGCATGCAAACCTTTTAAATATGTTCTTGAGATATGCACCTTATTAATGCATCGCAATCAGGGAATGGATTCAGGTTTTATTGCCGTGCCAATGTGATTTCGCTGATCACCGATTGTGATATGCCTTATCGCATCAGAGGATTCGAGTGTGCCTTTAATCATGTGTTGACTTGTTATTGCCAATTGCCGATGGCGATACGCTTTATCGCATCGATTAAATTAAGGGGCTCTATTACATTGTGCTTTGTCATTTGACTTCCTCAATATTTGATTGCGATTGCCTTTTCGGATCGAAGAGAATGGATGTGTTTTGCGTATGCTTCCTTTGTTGTTGCGATATGCGATCTTTCGATCGCTTTATCGTAATAATGATGAATTTTATAATTTTTTAAAGACCCACTTTATTTCTATTCAAAAGGATTTTAAAATAGTTCATTTACCTTAAGTCTTTTGATAAGGGTTTTTCTTATGATGGGTTAATATCAATTTATTTACACATCTAAGTCCCTTTTAAAAGGGACCCATTTCATATTATGATTTTGCATAAAAAAATTATGAAATGCGGGGGTTGTTATACAACACAACAGGCCATTGAATGAATATCCAGGGTATTGGTAGTTATTGTTGTGTTGATTTTGGGATATGGACCCAATTAATCCATCACCAACATTGGATGCGCCTGGGATCTCTTTATAAGTTTTTAGGTGCGGGGCATCTAGAAACACATGATAAATGTACCCGGACTAGGTATAGATCAGCTCCAGTTGTTGAGATTTACTAATGGCTTCTTCCTTGGTGTTCAGGGATGAATTTTCCAAGTCCTTAGATATTTCGGAGGGGAGGGATCTCAGGAATAAGTCTAAGAGGATTTTATCTTCAAACTAGGTTTTACACAAGCTACAACATTTTTTCCATTCATGGATATGATCCGAGATGTAGGTAGCTGGTGTTTGTTTGAAATGGGTGAGGAGTTCCACACTTGAATCATGGTGGACTGGGAGCTAGAAAAAAGTGAGTAAAGTTGTAGCTAATGAGCTAAAGTTTCCATGTGACACAGAGGGTTGGTCAACATACCATTTTGTGGCAAGCCTAGTTAGGATGTGTTGAAATAGTTGTAATATAATCGTATCGCTTGTGATACTATTAGATAAACACCACAGGTGAAAATTCATGACATGGTTTCCTGGGTCTTTGCCCTATTTTCCTTTGAACTTTGGAATATTCGAAGGGAGTTTGGTGGGAATACTCAACCAATTTTGGCCATGGGCAATCATGTCATTAGTTAGATTTCTTAAATATGGTAGGTTTAGAGAAGCTAAGAATGGGATATGTGTGTTACCTACCATCGTAAAATGATTTCAGGAAGTTATGTACAAAGGGGTCCTCTGTGGGGAAGTCTCAAGAGAGCTATCATGATTGGTATCTCAAGGACTATTTGAAGGAGTGATGTGGGGGCTCCCAAAGTGAATAGTGCATGGGGACCCTTTTGGAGTGGTGAAGGGTGTACTTTGTTGGGGAGGGTTTGCGAGAAAAGATGCACCAATAAAGGAATATGCAATAATGGTGGTTGTGTGACATCCTCTACGCTTAAATGGTGGGAGTCCTAGCACAGCTCTCGATAATGGGGGGAGGTTTAAAAGATGTCCAGATCAATGGGGAGCCATGGAGTTCCCTATGGTGTCGATTAGAGTGTGTGATATTTTATGTATGGTGAGGGAAAGAGATAAGTATCAATGCAATATGATCACATAAATAAAACAAAGCAAAAATATAAATGGTTTATTTTCCTTTTATAATTAAACTGTGTGATCAAGCAAACAAGAAAAATGTTTTTGTTTGTTGCGTATGATAAAAAATCCTATGTAGACCTAATCGTCCTTTCCACTCTCAAAGTAACTGGGCCTTGCAAATATATATTTTGATGGGTCCTGGGGTAACATCCTGAAAGAACTAGTGATGCCTTCCAATAGCTGAAGAATCAACCAAAGTGATGGTAATGAGGCTCAAGTGTTGCTTGAACCGTCACCTATAGGGAAAGGATGCCCTAGATTTTGTTATCTAAAGTACCTTCGTCCCATGTGAGCATTCAAGTCTTTATATTTTTGGTAGTCAGCCAGTAACAAGCACTAGATGGGTCAAGTAGTCCCAAAGAGTACCAGATGTACCGGATGTAAGAGGAACCCCCTTTGAATTGATTCTCTACCATGCTAGGGTATTCTTTTTCATGAGATGATTGAAGGATTTTAAGCTCCCTCAAAGTCAAAAACTATGTTTCAAAGGTGTAACATGACCATGGCAGCTTATGGGATGCCTACCCCCAATTGTCCTAACCTGAACTATAAATTTTTTGGTGGCCCCTGTGGGGAAACTTAGTTGGTTCAAGTTATGGTTGTTTTTAAGGGGTCTTAATTCACTTATGGAGTGATTTTGTAAGCCAAAACAGACTAAGTACCCAAAGCTCCAAAAACTAAATGCCCTTGAGTACAAAGTGTATGGAATCTTAGTGTGTGATGCAAGTGAGAATACAAAATGTGATAAGATGTGGATATACTATGATCATTTACAATATCCTTCTAATTACACTAAATGTTGATTGTTCCTTGTATGGAAAAAATAAATATATTGCGGATTATGGGCGACTTACTTTTTTCCTATTTAAACTATGTGGAGTTTAACAAGGGAGATGGACATTCAAATGTTTTCGAGAAAGTTTTCATATGCCAACCCAGGTTCGTCTAAGAGATGCAAGGGAAGAAAATATTACTTATTTTCTCTCATAACATTTGTTCTTAGTCCCCAAAAAATGATGAATTAAATGCTTTGGTTAGTAGTAATATTTGCGGATGATGGGCCACTTACTTCTTTACTAATTAAGTTATGTGATTTGCAGAAAAAATTGGAAAAATAGTTTGAAAAACATGTGTGGAATTTGGCCACTTACTTTTTCTCACTAATTAAGCTATGTGTGTATTTGCAAATGAAAAATACTCTAATTTCTCCATCAATTAAGGTTAGTAAGGAAACAAGGGGTACTAAACAAAAAATGTAGAATGCAAATGTGAAGGAAATTCATTAAAGGCTGCCAATCACTTGAGAAAAGAGAAAAATACAAGGCTTATTTTTTCTTTTTGTTGATAGTGCGAATTTTGGCTGCACATAGATGTGCATGCACATATATCAAAGAAAAAGTTCTGCGGGCAAGAAAGAACAAGAAAATTTTCACTTATATGAGCTCATAATAGGTCCTTGGGGATTGTAAAAATTCCAAGGAGGTGTTGAGCACCTTGCAGGATGGTTGTGTAGAGAGAAGCTCTTGCAAAAACAATCTTTAGATTAATGAAAAGACAACAGTATGGTCGCCATTCCTATGGTAGTCCTTTTGTGGAAATGGTGTACCAAAAGAAACCTCCTTAGCAGCTGATTGTTCCTTGCAAAGGATCACATGCAGAATTGGTGATGTTAGTCGAAAGACTTAAATAAACAAAACATTGTAAATAGTGGAAACAATGCATACATAAACATAAACTAAACAAAGAGGTAAATACACAAACAATGCTGAAATAGAGAAAACAAATCAACAAGATAATTCAAAAATCTCCCTTTATTGACTCTTGGTAGTAGAGGTTGAATACAATTGATGAATCTTAGACACTTGAAGAGAATTCTTTGAGCTATGGTGCTCAAAAACCCTCAGCAAGGGGGTTTCTTTTCCTCAATATCTTATCAAATTTCTTGTCTCTCTCAAAGGAGTACAAAGACTCTTCAATGGTGGATTCCTCTTTTCTCACTAGGATGATGGATTGCTTAGAAGAAATATGGCCAACATGCTAGTGTTCTTCCCTTCGTTGGCTTTAATAATGTAATGGTGCTTTGCTCTGATATGCAATTTGGCCATCATAACAAAGTCTCATATTTTGGCTCTCCCATGGCTTGTTTTTATATATATATATATATATATATATTGAATCCATCTCCCCCTCTTGGTTCATGCATGATAATGACACATGAGTAGGACAAGATGATTCCATTGAGGGTTGCATATCTTCAAGGCGACTCGAATTTGGTTGTACTAGACTGAGCTCATGTCAGAGAATCATCCCCAAGTGTGTAGAGTGGTCCCAGATCATTGAGTCATCCATTTCTACAACCACAGAAATTTTGAAGGATATTCGGTGCACGTGTGTTTATCGAATAAATAGTCGTGTGACATCAATTGTTTTTCTTTATAAACTTTGGACCTTAGGATAACATTGATTTTTTAAACTTCATGATGTATTTAACTGGAAAATGTTCACTTGTGAATTTTGTTAGATGCCTTTTAGTGCCTTCTAGATTGTGCTAACATTTGTACGGTTTTCTGGTGTTAACAATTCCCATGAAATTTTCATTTATTTTCCGTGTCATAATATGTAACCAAACAAAATCCTTTAAATTTAATAAGAGGTACATGTCAATATTTTGGAGGGAAAGGAAAAAAGCATTTTTTTTGGCATTTTTTGGTTATTTCCTTATTATGTTTACTCAAATTTCAAGTGCAGGCACTCGTTGGATGCATAATTAAATTTTACATCCAACGAGTAACCATTATGCATACTTCTGAGAAGACCCTCACTGATAAAAATTGAATATACATTAAAAAATCATGTGAACACGTTTTTTTAATGTATATTCAATTTCTATCAATGTGGGTCTTCTTAGAATTATACATAATGGGTACTTGTTCAATGTGGAATTCAATTTTGCATCCAATGAGTGCCTACACTTGAATTTTGAGTAAACCTATAAGGAGATGAGCCAAAAATACAATAAAAAAATAGTTTTCTTCTTATCCCTCCAAAATTCACAACTCTTATTTTATTATTTTAATTATTATTTTATTAGTTTTCCTTATGAGGCCACTTTATGATGAAATTTCATCTAATGTGAATCTAATGCAATTGATAGTTCCTTGCACTGAGGCCTAGGAAATTTTGTATTCCCAGTTGCAACCCACTTACTAAGGCCATTTAGGGACACTTTGTGAATTTTGTCTAGTGGCATAAATTCCAAATTTTGGAACATAACTAGGTTATGTTAGCTCCAACAAGTATGTTTGGCTAGGGCCCATGCAATCATGCCACACACAATGACATAATCCATTGTCTTACAAGATTGATCCCTCCTATAAAAATTGCATTATCCCTAGATGCATGAAACCCTAGTTTCAAAGATCATCAAATAAAATGGTATTTTTGAAATAGAATCGTGGTGAAGGGTGACCCTATATAGAACCTTATGTACTAAATCAAATCCAATCGGCGATTCCTCAAGTTGAGCCCTGGTCAAGTTTTTATGTTTAGTTGCAACTCACTTGCGATGTCATTCAAGGACACTTTGCGAACTTGCTCTTAGTGAATAAAAGAAAAACCATGTAACATAACTAGGTTCCATTAGCTTCTGTAGGTGTATTTGGATGGGGCCCACATAATCACGCCACCCACAGTGGCTCGAGCCATTATTTTTCAACAATGAACCCCTTGTGCAAAATTTGTACTATTCCTCACTAGGTGAAAATGTAGTTCCATAGATAATAGAATATAATGATATTTGGGAAATAGAATGATGGGTGAGGGGTGACCCTAGTTGGAACCTTGTGTCCTAAATCCAATGCTATTGAAAGTTCCTCGCATTGAGGCTTAATAAAGATTTTATTCCAGTCGTGTCTCGCTTGCTAAGGCCATTCAGGGACACTTTATGAATTTTGTGAGTTTCATAAGCTTTGAGAGGTATGTTTTTTCGGCCCATGCTATCATGCCACCCATAGTGGATCGAGCCATTGTTTTGCAATATTGACCCCTTTGTGCAGAAATTGCATTGTCTCTCACTAAGTGAAACCCTATGTGCATAAATTGCATTGTCCCTCACTAAGTGAAATCCTAATTCTATAAATCATTCAATAAAATGGTATCCACAAACCATGTGTAATGAATCTAAATAAATTGATGGTTTTGAACCAAGACCCAATCAATTTTTGTATGCCCAATTTCAATTGTCTCATTGGGGCCATTCAAGGCCACTTTGTGAATTTTCTCTGAGGTTAGAAAATGAAAACTTGATAGAATAGATGGCTAATGTAAGCTCTAATAGATGTGTTTGGTCAAGGGCCAAATGATCATGGCACCCATAGTGGCTCGATCCATTATTTTGCAAGATTGACCCCCTTGTGCAAAAATTGCACTATCAGTCACTAAGAAAAACTCTAGTTGTGAAGATCAAAAAATAAAATGGTATATATGAAATGGAATCATGTGTAAGAGGTTACCCTGAGTTGGAACCCTATTTCCTAAATCCAATGAAATTGATGATTCCTTGAATTAAGGCCTGGTTAAGTTTTTATTCCAATTACAACTTGCTTACTAAGGTCATTATGGGACTCTGTGAATTTTCTCTGAGGGAATAAAAGCCAAAATGTGTATCATACATAAGTTATGTTAGCTCTAATATATGTTCTTGATTGTATCCCACTTGATCATGCCACCCACAATGGCTCAAGATAGTATTTTACAAGATTGACCTGCTTATGCAAATATTGCACTACCCCTCATTAAGTGAAACCCTAGCTCCAAATATCATCAAATAAAATGTTATATATTAAATAGAATAATGGGTGATGGGTACCCCTATTTGAAACCCCATGTCCTAAATCCAATGCAATAGACGGTTCCTTGAATCGAGGTCCGATCAAGTTTTTATGCCTAGTTGAAACTCTCTTCCTAAGGCCGTTTTTTGTGGGGGCATAAAATCCAAACTATGTAGAATAATTGGGTTATGTTAGCTCTAATAAGGGTGTTTCTAAGAGAGATATAGGGAGACCTTAGTTCTAGGAATTTCATCTTTTTGATAATTTAATTAGTGTTGTAAAAAATTATTGGGGCTCTTATTGAGAGGACATCATGAAGGTTTTCATAACCTAGGAAAAAAGAAGGGAAATAGTCTAAGACCCATGGATTAAAGCAATCTTAGTCATATGTAAGTATATTATAAAAAAAATTATTCACACACACACACATACAAGTAAGTATAACTACCTTATTTCATTCAAGTAAGCCATATAGATCATCTCTGCTACTAATGGTCTCAATCAATCTCTTATGCTTTGAATGAGGTAGGAATTAGTGTACCTTCTGCTAGCTCTTGGTAGACATTGTTTGTAGTTGAATGTTTTTACCCATGACTAAGTATGCAAAGTGATACACCATTGCAACTGGTTTATATTCCATGAATACATAACCATTGGACTTTCTTGAATTTCCATCTAGTGTAATATATTCACCTTTCACAAATATTGAACCAATTGGAAATTTGTTTCCTTATCATTAGTTAATGATGTATTGAGGGTTTTCTTCCCTAGTATGCATTGCATCAACCAATAATCATTGTTCCATTCATTTTCTTTTGGGGAAATAACTACATATATGTGTGCTACAAAAAATGAAATTTAGGTAAAATGAAAATGTTTGGGAGCTTGATAACGTAGTTAAATAAAAGAAAAACATATTTGAGGTATGATGTGAGAAATATCTACCTGGTTATACAATATCAAATATATGGTCATAGTCTATTGAAATGGATTATTGTCCCTCCTTAGTTGGGTTGTTTCAAAAATTACATCTAGGTCTATTGCAAGTGATACACAATCCCATTCATTGACCTCATCCATTGATTCACAACCATTTCATTTAGCATTACTACATACACCATAAAAGAAAGCTAATTTTTGTGTCATATTTCAAAGATATGGTTGTTTGAATTTTTAAGTGAATGAAATGCATGAGTCCCTTTCACTATCCTGCAATGATATGAATAGGATTGATGTATATTGACCACTTCCCATAATTTTCTTCACACATGACCTGCCCTTATTGATGTTTGGTGTTCATTTTCTATAATTGACATTACAATAGAGCACCATTGGACAATAAATTTTTCATCTTAGATATGAGGATTTATTGTAAGCTTCATATCCTCCCTTTGTATTGTAGTGTTGATGCATGCCCCACCCCCATCGTGCTCACCTTTCCCATTCCCAGTATCAAAGTAGTTCCAAATATGTGACAAATTGTATGTTTTATGCAATATACACAACCATTGGAATACACAAGCATTTTTGAACTAGCCCGCGCAACCATTTGACCAAATCCAACGTTGATCTATCTATATATTTCTATTCTTCAAGTGATCATACAACATCTGAAAGAAATGTTGTACATACTGTAGGTCACGGAAATTATCATCACTTACGTAGGATTTTGACTCCTTCATTTTTATCCCCATATCATTGCTACTATTTGGCCCATGATTATATGTGATATGTACCATTATGCTAACTTTATTTGAATGATAATATTGGCTTTGGATCTCATTCTGTAGTTGAAGGGTGTATTTCTCAGTGAAATCCATAACTATATAGTTCCAAAGGGAAAGGTGTCCCAACATATTCTAAATTGTTCATCTTGCCATCATGCTACATGTATGTTTTGAACATATGATTCGGTTTTTATAAAAAAAAGCATACATTAAATCACATACTCATACCTTGTGACACAACAAAAATTTCATAAGAACAAAAAAAATGTTGAAATTGAAGGTGCAATAAGAAAATATGCTACCTTACGTGAGACTTCACCAATGCAATCTTTTTTATTTCTTTCCCACGATCTAGTTCATAGGTAACATATTTGAAGCTTTACATATCTTCTATCATCCTCCCAAATTCATGCTCCTCACTTTCATGAATGTACCAACTCAATAATGCAAATCCACTACACTTGGAGCATGTCTCATATAAGCAATATTTTTCATAATACTTTTGTTCGTCAGGCCTTGGACACATGATGCTATGAATAAATTATATTGTTGAAATTGGTGGTAGTATGAATGAGAAATCATAGATAATGTTAGGATGTAAAACACAATGTATGTGTACATGTGTCATAAATATAATCAATTTATACATGGTATATACAACAACACTTGTTGGTCTATGCATATTCTAACAAACTAGGGCTTGTATTTGTCAAGCGAACTTTGTCACACGTTCAATTCCATGTTTTCTATCTTCAATATCTCATAGATTTCTATTTGTTTCATTTCAAAGAAGTTCATAATGAGGGTTTGATGGCCTTTACAACCTTTTCTCAACTTTATCACATCTTTTTTATTGGATGAATGCCTAATATTTTCATGCCAAAACTTTTGTACTATTTCTAGAACATTATCAATTAGCTTGATGTTTGAATTAGGAACCTATCAATGAAGGAAAGTAATTTGTTTGACCCGGGTTGTCAAGGTTTTCTCTTACAATAGTATACTTTTGGAGAGTTCTTCTATTTACTTTAAAAAATTGCAATGTCATGACATAAAATGATGTGTTATGATATTTTGAACAAGTAATATTTCCAATTATATTGAAATCCTTATAACTATATTATTCCTAAAATTCTCCTACCAACAACTAAACAATACGAATTTAATAAAGCCAAAGATAATTGACATTTAGGTGCATTATTTTTGTATTCATTTTTTTTGCTTTCAAAATTTTGTTTCATTGCTAGTGAATAGTTCATCTATCTAACTTAATTTCATAGTTTTCTAGAGAAATTTAATCCACATGAATACATCTAAGATTTCTTTTTTCATGCACTACATATTCTAGGCAAGGACAATGGACATAAAATATGGATCCCTTGTCTAGTAGATTGTAGCACATCACTCTCCTAATGGTAGAGATTGGGAGTGAAATGGAATGTTTTTTGGTGTGTATGTTGAACATATAATTTTTCAAATTCAACTTACACATGGGAAACCTCTTCATTAAAGGTTGAAAATAAACAAATCAATCAATTCTTTAATTTTCATCTATGGATATTCAACATTTTGAAAATTTTGAGTTCCCTTTTCTACTATTGCATTACTTGTTAATATGAGTTTGGTTGGAAGCTTGCTTGATGTTGGAATTTCAATGGTCTCCATTGGATGCACACATTTCACTTGTGGCAATGAAATAGATTCCATTGTGACATTTGTTATGCAAGGATTTGAGTTGGTGATGGGTGCATGCCTATGTTTATGTATACCCAATCTTGCTTTTTCTCCTAGATCTTGGACCTTTTTAGGGGAAACAACTTCCTTATATACTTTTTTGTTTGATTGCACAAGTTTCCCATCATCAAAATGCTTTAGTACAATAAGAATATGTCAAAAATATTCAAAGGTAATCACTTAAAAAAAAAAAATTGTATGTGATAGAATATTTTTCAATGGATTTGTGTGTTCAAACCAAAACACGAGTGATGAAGTACGAGGAAAAATAATGGGAAATAAAAAGGTGTGTTTTTTCTTATACAGGTAGGAGTTCACATGCATTTTTAATGTGAACACGTTTTTAAAATGCATGTGTCCCTTTTTCAAAATATGCACCAAAGGAAAAGGAGAGGGAAGGATGCAAAAAGTAAGAGAGAGGGGGGGAAAGAATGGGGGAGAGAGAGATTGGGGAGTTAGAAAGAGAGAGAAAAAGGAAGACATGGGGAGGGGGAGAGAGAGGGGATAGTGGGGGAGGAAAAAAGAGAATGGGCATAAGGAAAGGGAGAGAGAAAAGGAGGGATGGAGAGAGGGGGAGATATAGAAAGATATAAAGAAATGGGGTAGAGAGAGGTGGAGCAGTGCTTAGTGTGAGAGGGAGAGAGAAATGGGTAAGGAGAGAGAGAAATAAAGGGATAGGGTGATAGAGGCGAGAGCTTAGTAGGAGAGGGAGTGAGAGATAGTAAGAGGAAGGGTGGGGAGAGAGAGAGAGGAGGAAGACATATGTGGAGTAGTAGAGAGTGGGATATAGGATGGGGGTGTTGTCACTGCAACAACGACCCTCCAATTTTTTTCCTAAATCGATTTTTGAGGCTACATGAACTTTTATTTCAAGCCCCTTAATTTCGTTGTGTTCTTGGTTTTGTTATTCTATGTTTTCTCTAATTATTGCATCCTCTTAAGTTAATGTATCCTAAGTATCATCAACTTACCTTTATAAGTACTTTTGTTATACTATCCATGGTTAGTTAATATTGTCCATCGTTAGGTGAAACCATAACTTTTATTGACTTAGAACTAGACTTGTTCGCCATACACACACATGAAAAGCACACAAAGCTTTAAGGCAAAAGCACATTTCAATATCACGAAGACTTGCTCTTGTGTTGAGCACACTCCTTCGGGATGAAGAAGTGCACCCTCCTTGAGCACACTCCTTCATGCTTAACAAGTGTGCCCTCCTTGAGCGCACTCCTTGATACTTAGCAAGTGAGCCCTCCTTGAGTGCATTCCTTCAGCACGAAGAAATGCACCCTTCTATAGTGCATGCATGAGCTTCCTTGTTGAATTAGGGCACACTCCTAGAAAGTAATATCCCACTTAACTTCCCTTAACTAACTCATTCACTTGTCGACAAGTGGCGAGTATACATGAGACATAATTTCATGTAATATCTTTTAAACTAGCCCAACTGATCATTCATTCTCATAATCATTCTCATCTAGGTTGGACACGCATCTTTGGATCAAGAAATGATTTTTCGATCTGCATTCCAAGTAAGTTTTGCATCTCAAATCTATTTGTTTCCTTTCATGATTTTGTGGTCGGTCTTACTTTAATCGCTGGTGTTTATTTGATTTTCAAATTATTTACTAGCATTTATGCTAAATGTTTCCTCTACAAGTGTTAATTTGTTATCATAGGTTGTGACTCTACATTTTCCTTGATTCTTCACATTCTAATCATGATTGCAACAACATCCATAAAAACTTGTAGATATTTCTCCTTGTAACCCCCTCCTCCCACATTTACCCAAGATAACCAGTCCACCGAGACAAACATGTGATGAATAGTTACTATGATATGATTAAAATCCCCAATTACAGTTAAGGAAGTGGAATTGACTCACTAAAAACGAAACTAACCTTTAGGAACCAACCAATAGGAGCCAACCAACCCCTCCAGGTGTTCAACCCCTGAGAAAACTAGAACCCCAATCACTCCCATGAAAATCCTTCCATGCAACTAAGACCCTCCAGTCATGCCCATAGCAAGGCATCCATGTGACTGCAACCTTTTTTAGGTAGTTTTGTGCCAACGACCTCGAATTCCGAGCCACGTTTTGAACACTAGGACTCAGGCCTTTGCCCAGAACTTTATGAAACTATCATAAATTATAAATAACAAGATGAAAAGGCCTCTAATTCAAAACATGAATAGGGACTTGACCTAACAAGGCATAGCCATGAAAAACATTATGTCAAACACATCATGAATATGTAATGTACAAGTCATAAATATGCATATGAACATAGGGTCTCATGCTTATCTGAGAATCATCAAGAAGGTATGATGCCCTCTCACAATAGATTCATTCTCATCTATTAGGTCATACATCCATTAACATTTCATTTAATATTCACAATAATATGAGAGCCATAACCAAAGTATGTCACAAACCATGCTTCTAACTAGCATATAATCAACAAAATAACAATGATAGATCAATCATTAAAACCATATATTAACAAGTATATTTACACATGGAACAAAAGAGAAAAATAGATCTTATTAAAATATGAAAAAGACAACCACGTTAGGGACTTCCACATACCACCCAACCATATATTTGGTTGAACCAAATATTTCTTTCAACCAATCACCCTTGTGCCATATTCCAAGCATGAATGTGGGACTTACAACAACAAAAATATGGCTTCCTCAGGCTTTACCACAATACAACAAGGGGTTCTTAGGCCCAATACCTCATCTATGCAACCAAGCTTTACCACAATCCTCCCAAGGAATTCCTAGGTCCAAACAAGAAACACACACTATCAGGCTTTACCACAATCCCACCACATACCAGTCCAGGGATCACTAGGTGTATACAAGCATGGATACCTATAGATCTCTCAACCTAAACCATGAAGAATTTTTCCATATGCAACCTCTAGGATTTACCATATATCTTTCCATTCACCAGTCGAGGATTCCTAGGCCCAACAAGGGTATACACAGTCAAGATTTACCGCAATCCCACCTTCACCGATACAAGGATTTCTAAGCCTTGTGTTTCCTCTTGAGACCACCCAAATTAGTTTTGAAAGCATGCAGAAATCCATCTCAACCAAGTAAGAGAAACCCCATCACACCATGGCTATCCAGCAATGGAAAGGCAAGGTTGAAATAAATTATCACACCTGGAAAAACCTATGCCAATGACATCAAGAGAACAAAAAACACTCATGCATGTACCATGAATTCCAAATATAGTAAGGAAATCATACATGAAACTTGGTACCTACAAGTAATCTTGTCGTAGCCACTTGATCCCACTCTTACTTGATTGATATTTGCCTCCCTTTGCTATCTTGTCATTCCTTTGCCTTCCTTCCTCCAATGCCAGATTGCTCCAAGAATACTCTAAGTGTGCGAGAGTATGAGAGAGTAAAGAGAATAGATAGAGAGCTCCAAAACTGAACTGACGAAAGGTTGTGAACTAATCCTCATAAGCATTTTTATCAATGAGGCCTCTATTTTCTTCAATTTCCATTATTTTTCGTTCATTTTCCTCCTCACATGCAACGTGTGACCTTTCACCTTCCTTTTCTTCTAATTTCCTTTATTTTCATAAAAAAATTCCAATTAATGCCTCTTTTCCTTATCAATGCCTTTTCCATTTCCTTTGCCAATTTCCCTTAGCCATATTAAACCAAATGAACACCCACACTAGGATGTTTTTCCCAACATTCGGTTTGGAATAAGTGTCCCATGACCTTGGTTATTATTTTTCCTTTATTAACTTTATTACATGGATTTTTAACCCAAGGTTGTTACATACCCCTCCCCCTTAGGTGAACACCATCCTTAGTGTTCAATGACACCTAAAACTAAAAATGCCGCTAAAAATAAAAACATACTACCGATGGAGCTTTATAACTTGGCTCATTGAAATATTTATAATGATCAACCTGCAAAAAAGAAAACTAACATGAAAACATAACAATATGACACCCATACCACTTATTGGAGCTTTATAACACAACACATGGCAATATTTTCATCCATATACATATATACATATACCAAAACTTCTTTGCCTCAACCAGCAAACAAGGAAGGATACATAACCTCCATCTGATCAACCATCTCCCATGTAGCTTAATCCGGCCCAAATTTCTTCCACTACACTTTAACCTACTTGATTGCTTAGTGCTGGAGCATGAGCATCTTTCTCTACAAAATACATTGAGGTTCCAGTTGGAATTCTCCTTCTAGCTCCACCTACAATACATACCAATCAATAACATGATCAACATCTTTTATGTTATAGGCCATTTTATCTCATCTAGTCAATAGGATTTTTCTTTGGATCAATCAACATCCTTTTACCCCTTTTCATCACCCTTGCATAAATCCCTAATCATGGCTCTCCCTAATCCCTGAATTTCTACCTTTAACTACTTCATTTCAGTTATTTTAAGGCACAACACACCCTACTTCCTTAGGATACTACATTCACCAATAGGTTAACCCTCTATGGACCTACGTTGATAACCAACAGGTTGCCACTTGTTGGGGGTGCATTGATTCTAGAAATTTAGGAAAAATAAAAGGAATCACGAAGCTTCCTCTTCTAGAAGCTTCCAAAGGTTGTTCTAATCATTTACCTTGGATGCAAGTCTTGAATCCTATCCTTTCCTACCTTGGATATTTCACCTTTTACCCTAAAGCTCATCCTCCCATCAAGAGTGGATCTCAAGCCTAGATTGGTAAATGGATAAGAATTCCTAAACTACCATCCTCTTCTATATATTTACTTCCATCCACAAGCTAGGGGTTGGATTTTGGAGATAGATTCTACCCTCATGTTGTTGTTGTGAGAGTAAATATTCCATGTATTAGGGTGACATAGAGATACACTTTGTGACAAGGAAGGATAATTGAACTTGGAGGATTGCTTCTACCAGATCAACTTTATATTTGGTTGTAACTCTCTCCATTTCTATTAATACAAAGAGTTCATTTTTTTCCTATATGTGATGTTATGATTTCATGTATTTCAATACCATGTTGATATATTGAATCAAGTGATTGGATGATGCTACATAGATGTCGTTGATCTTTGGCATGTGTTGTTTGATTGTGAGGGTTCTAATTATAGCAATCAGAGCTAGGATTAGAGCATATAAGCTAAGAGAGGAATGATGCTCACAACAGATTCCAAGTAGGCTTAATCCCATTGTCCATTTACTCTAAGGAAAACATTGGTTTCTTTGTGTTCTTCTAGACTATGCCATCAAGTATAGGGAAGATACTTTTTTCCTTAGTCATAGATTCTATATAATGAATTGGTGATCATACTTGGGATCAGTGTATTCCCTTGGTGGTTTCCTTGTCCTTAGTGCTTATTTTATCTCTTCTTCAGTCCTTCACTATCTTACTTAGTCAAGAATAAACCCAGGAATACCTTTCATTGAGTTTCAATTACAATTTTTGTGTCATAACCTTGAGTCCCCTTATCGGCACTCCCTCTGGTCTAGAGATAGAGCATTGCAACTCTCCTAAGGCTTCTATGTGCCTGCATTGTTGAGCATTGGTACACTTCTAAAACTTGTGTTGGTCCCTGTTCATGCACAAAATTTCTTTTTTCTGATTTACTCTATGTACAACTTTGTTCCAGCTTCTCTTCCTTCAGTTCTTGAGTGTCTTGGTCTCTTAGAAGCCAATACAACACTTGGTTTTGTGTGAAATTGAGCGAATTTTCCTTCGGTCATTATTCAAAGGTTTGTTTCAGTTTTTTAACAATTGTTTAGTGTTTTTTATTTCTATTTTACAAAAAAAAAAAAAACCTCATCGTCCACGGCGGGGGGGGGGGGGGGGGGGTAAAATTGTGTATGAGTCTTAATAACCTATGAGTGTCATCACCATTTTGATAATATTTTGTTTCATTATTTCTTTCCTCTTGTCAATTCAGGTTTGTATGAATAAATTGATTGTTGAATTTGAAAAGTAACTTTTACATTATAGTTAAAGTCTATGTGGTTTCTTTTCATCAGTGATCAAGTTGCATTCATATTTTTCTTTGCATTTGAAACATTAAAGGAAAAGAAAATAAAAACAAATATTTGCATTGCATATAGGGCTTTGATTTTGATTGGAATAGTGAAGTTAATGAGATTGATTGTTGCATCACTTGTTTGTTGCATGGTTGATTGATTTCTTCCTCCCCTACTTAGTTAGGCCTTTCATTATTAAAAATAAAATGAAAAGAGTCTTTTTGTCATATTAGTTGCATCATAGGTGTGCTTAGGTGACATCAAGTTTTGAGCCTTGAAATCGAAAAATAATTCAAGATAAACTTTAAAATTGACCTCAATTAACCTAAGGAGAATTTGAAACTTAATGACAGACATAAAGGTCTAGGCTAAATATGTGTTATGGTGTATTTAGATGTAGGATTTGTTGTCTTTTTCCAGCATTTCATTTTGATGGTGATATCATGTTCCACGTACATAAGTGTATCAGATCGTTCTCCACATAATTTTGGGTATACCAGATGACGCTCCACACATGAAAATTCTATGGGAACACTCTCATCATGCAATTACACATTAGACAAAACTACTACATACTGTGCTTCCATGTACCATCGAGTATATTTTAGAAGTCCACCATAGGCTTCTATTCTCACCTTAGGTAACCAAGTTGATTGCCTTGTATAATGTGATACACCAAACACAACATTCGGGGATATTTTCTGCCCATACATAAATCCTTGGTTCACTAAGGTGGTATATTTCAGTTCACAGTGACTTGGTAATGATTATCTTCCTAGTTCCCCCTATTTTTTATTTTGTGTCTTTAATTTCTAAATCAATTAATTAACTTCGAAACAACATCCTCACCGTGGAAAAACTCCTTAGTAGATCTTAGGTTGAGACTAATGGTGACAATTCCTAAGTCTACTAATCAAGGAACCACTCTGATGGTAATCTTGGTTGTTTTCCTTCTTTTGGAAATATTGGTGCTCCATATATGGAAATGTTGTCCTTTCCTGGATTTACCATTGGTTTACAATTTTGGTTATTTTCGACCACTATGGTTCTGAATGTCCAAACTACTCCTCAACCAAGTTCTCCTCCACCTAAACAATATCAGCCTCAAGTTTATCCTAAAGTTGATCCTTTCCATTCTTCACATGTTGTTTCTTCAGCCCTTTCTTACTCCTCACTTGGTGAAAGTCTTGATTCTAGTAACCAAGAATCTAAGAAGAATAAGAAAAGGAAGAAGAATAAGAGGAAGAAAAATAAGTGGGTGGGGCAACCGAGCAACCACTACTACATATGAAAATAGTATGGATGAACCTTTCAATCAGCCCCAGAACTTTAAATTCCCTTGCATGTTATGTAAGGGTGACCACCTTCTTAGAGATTGTCTTGGTATTCCAAGGTATAAGAAGTGTTTTCCACAGGCCCAAATCAACCTTTGTCTTCATCTTCTCAATATCATGTTGGTGACAAACCATCGAGTAGAATAAGGTTCATGGGAAAAAGGGTAAAGTTAATTTTCCATGTAGGTTATGTGAAGGGAATCATCCTATTCACCTTTTTCCTTATGTGGATGAAGCCTCAAAAGTGTTGGAAAACCTTACAGCTTCTTAGCCACGACTTCCAACTAGTTATTGGAAGCCTTCTCCCAATCCTCCACTAGTTGATGAAGTGGTTGATCAGAATCTATCTCCAGTCAATCCCACTCTCTTTGAACATGAATCCCATGAGTTTTTTCCCATCCAACCATTGGTTGATAAAATGGTTAACTCGATTCCACCTTTAGTTGATCATACCTTTCCCATATTGAATGAACTTCATACAACTTAGTTTCTTTTCATATCTTTGGGTTCCAATGAACTAGGGGGAAATCGTGTCATTCCAACACCACAAGGGGGAAATCCTCCCATTCCAATGGCACAGGGGCGAAATCCTCCCATTCCCATAGCACAAGGGAGTATTTCTCCCATTCCCATAACACAAGGGGGAATTTCTCTCGTTCCCACGACACCCCCTCCAAGTAGTATGGTCACTTCCTTTGATTGGATTTGACTGGTAGTATATCGTCTTCCTCCTTACGTGCACTTCCAAATCATAGTATAGGCTTATACTATGTCTGTACATGGAATAGTCATAGATGAAGGCGCATCTGTTAGTATTCTATCCTCAACTTCTTGGAAATCTTTTGGTTCCCCGTAGTGTGTGCCTGTTACCTAGAATATGTTGGCTTTTAAAAGAGGAACCAGTCAACCATTATGGATCCTTCCTCAGTTTCCTATTGATTTGGGAAGGAATACTATCTATAAAGTTTTTATGGTAGTCTAAGGCCCTTTGGATTTTAATTTAATCCTTGGGTGTGACTATGTTTATGAAATGGGAGCTCTTGTCTCTTCATTCTTTTATGTGATGTGTTTCCCACATGGAGGAAGAATCGTGACCATTGACCAACTTTCATTCATTGGTCCTAATTTTACTCCCAATCAACCAAATTTCCTAATTTGTCTTTATATGAAAGTGGTATCTTCCCTGCCACAAGTTAATTATGTCACAACCTATCCCATGCCCATACCTATTGATGAAGATGATCCTTTCACTGCTTGATCAAATTATTTTGGCCTAAATCCAGTAGGTGATATGGTGCATCTTGTAGTAGGATCATTGGATCCTTATCTTTCCATTAGATCCCTTAATATATATCAATTCCAGAGTTTTATCCTCCCATCTGATGAAAATCTCTTAGAAGACATGTTCTCTTGGAGGTCATGATCAAGGATCCTGGAGTAGATTTCCTTGTCTTGTGTCAAGCTTGTTAAAAAATGAAATAAGGTTCCAGGAGCAGAGTTCCTTGACTTGTGTCAAGCTCTTTAAAAAATGAAACAGGTTCTTGGAGTAGAGTTCCTTCTCCTGTGTCAATCTCGTTAAAAAATGAAACAATGTCTATAAGCATAGTTATTTTTGTGTGTCAAGCTCATTAAAAAAATGAAACAAATCCCCCTCCAATTAGAGTCTTTGATTAGATCTCGTAAATTATGAGACGAGTCTTTCACTTGATCTCGTAAATAAACCTTCATTCCATCCACCTATTAGTAACCAGTAGTCTACTTAGGTGAATGATATGAAACTTGGGGTGAATGTACCTTGAATTGAGTCATTATGTTAGGGGCATGCACACTTATTTCAAGCATAATTTTTCCCTGTTTTAAGCTTGTGTAAAAACGAAACAAATTTCAATCATATTTTCCCATGTTTCAAGCTTATGTAAAGATGAAACCATTTTGATCTTATCCCTCGTGATTTCCATTTTTATCAACCTGTTTCTACCTTATGAGCCTTGGTTTTGTCTTTCCATTTTCAACATTTGCTTAACTGATCATACACTTTCACTTGATTGTTTTAACGTTTCATGAAGAACCACTGCAATTAGTGGTCTTATTAGCCATCCTCTTGACCTCTATGTGTTTTGAGCAGTTCCATCATGACCGGAACTAGTTTCTACCCTTTATACCACTCGTTCCTCCAGGAGGAGTCCTCTTTCAACTCTTTTCAGACTTCCAAAATATGAAAATATTGTCAAATACTTGTCTTTTTGAACTCGTTAAAGTATATCAAAAGATGTCTACTTAGTATAAGTTTAACCCTTTTCCATAATGAGATAGACTAACTATGAAAAAGGAATACCTTATTTGAAAATGGCTAAGAGGTTCTCTTGAGTATTGTTTTCTACCTTTTCAGACTCAAGAGACTATCTATGAAAAGGAGCATTTGGAGTTTTCTTTTTTTCCTATTTTTCAAACTCTCTAAACATGAAAAATATGCCGAGTTATACATTATTTGGACTCGTTAAAACATCAAACAATGATGGACTCGTCGAACATGATGGGACTAAACCACTCCTTGTCAAGGTTCGTTAAATATACTCGGAGGGATTCATATGAAGGATGAACTTACAAATAAAGCATAAGTTGTCCTCCTCAAGCTTGTCAAAAATAAAGAGGTACTAACTAGTAATGGTTGGCAAAATTGGGAAAACGAGATACTCCACTTGTTATTAGCAGTGAGTTACTCTTGAACATGACACTCTTCCACTTCATCTTTGTGGTTATCGGGTTAGGAAATTTTCTTTTTTTTTGGTTCATCATACCTTTTCAAAGCAACCATTTTCGGTTTTGGTTCAATGTTACCAACTCCATTCAATGTCACTAGTGTGTTCAAGAAAAGTCATTCAGTTAATATCTGCTACATTGCATGTTTATCATTCTTGAACCAGTTCCATATCATCATCATTCTGCATCAAATCATGATACTCATTTCACATTGTTGATGGGGGATACATCAAGGCCCTTCTACGATGAGTTTCTTCCTATCAACATCAACTCATTATCTAAGAAGTTTACTTAGGAACAACCCTTCAGTACCTTGGTGCTTGCATACATCAATGTCAATTTTCCTCATTCTCGATGACAGGTTTACATCATTGACCTTCGACCGATAGATTCTGTGTAGTGTTCGATTTCAACTCATTCATTCACTCCATACGGATTGTACTATAGTACCTTAAGGGCCATTAACATCATCAATGGTTTTGCTCATGTCTGTTAAAAAATTACATCATTGATCAGTAATCAAATGGTGTCTACCATGTTTGACTCAAGCTCATTAATTCACATGGTTAGACTTGTACATTGGATGATCATGTGAACGAGATAGAAGACCTCAGATCTAGTTCCATCCATCTGGGCTGTCATTTCATGATTAATACAATATCACAATGTATGATGGCTATCATCATATAGATAGTCATCCAATCACGAGTCAACCTTTTGTCATCAGTGGACATTTCTATTTGTCCATTGTACATGTAATGTTATCTTATGTGTTGAGCATGGGTATGCCTCCCTCAACAGAGATATCATGATGCAAATGTATTGTAACAAATAATGATCTTGCCTGTTGTTCTTGATCTTGACTTGTCACAAGGTAAAGCAATTCAGTCATCAGATGCTATTTCTGACTTTGCATTTTAGGGGGCAATGTGTTATAGGTCATTTTGTCACATATGGTCAATATTCTTCTTAACTAGATCAATCAAAATCCTTTTACCCCTTGTCATCACCCTTACACAAAGTCCTAAGCATGACTCTCCCTAATCCCTGAATTTATGCCTTTAACTACTTCATTTCAGTGATTTTAAGGCCAACAAACCTTGATTCCTTAGGAGACTGTGTTCACCAACAGGTTGACCCTATCTGGAGCTACGTTGATCACTAGTAGGTTACCCCTTGCTAGGGGTGCGTTGATTTTATAAATTAGGGAAAAATAAAAATAATCTTGAAGCTTTCTCTTCTAGAAGCTTCCATAGGTTGTTCTAATCATTTACCTTGGATGAAATTCTCGAATCCCATCTTATCCTACCTTGGACATTTCACCCCTTATCTCTTGAGTTGATCCTCCCATCAAGAGTTGATCTCAAGCCTAGATTATTAAATGGACAAGAATTCCTAAACTACCATACTCTTCTATATATTTACTTCCATCCACAAGCTAGGGGTTTGCATTTGGAGATAGATTCTACCCTCATGATGTTGTTGTGAGAGTTAGTATTCCATGCATTAGGGTGACATAGAGATACACTTTGTGACAAGGAAGGACAAGTAAACTTGGAGGAGCTCTTCTACAAGATAAACTCTATATTTTGTTGTAACTCTCTCCATTTCCATTAATACAAAGAGTTCATTGTTTTCATATATTTTATGTTATGATTTCATTTATTTAAATACTATGTTGATCTATTGAATGAAGTGATTGGATGATGCTACATATATTTTGTAGATATTTGGCTTGTGTTGTTTGATTTTGCAGGTTCTAATTATAATCATTGGAGCTAGGATTGGAGCATACAAGCTAAGAGAGGAATGATGCTTACAACGGATTCCAGGTAGGCTTAATCATGTTGCCCATTTACTTTAGATAAAACATTGGTTTATTTGCTTTATATTGTTCTAGAATATGCCATTAAGTCTAGGGAAGATACTTCTATTCACAGTCGTAGATTCTGTATAACACTTTACATATCGTTTAAGAAATGAAACATGGAAGACATCATGGAATTTCACTATCGGGGGTAGTGAAATTCTTTAGGCCACTGGTCCAATCCTCTCAAGGATCTTGAAAGGCCCACACTACCAAGGTTCTAACTTCACACATGAACCAACCCTAAAGGAGCTCTTCTTGGGCTTGATGTCCACGTACACATGTTCCCCAACCTAAAAATCCTTAAACAACCTATGTTGATCTACATAATTTTTATGCATGACCCTTGCTACCTTCAGATTCTTCTTGGTAACCTACATTTTTTTTTCCATCTCTACCATCATGTTTGTTCCTATCAATACCCTATTCACTAGATCACCCCAACTAATAGGAGTATTACAACTCCACCCATACAATGCCTCAAATGGACTCATCCTCATCGACTCTTGATACCCATTGTTGTAAGAAAACTAAACCAGTGGAAGATACACTTCCCACTTCCACTGTTGATGCATCACATGCATTTGCAAAATGTCCTCTAGTATCCTATTCAAACTCTCTTTATGTCCATATGTCTATGGATGATAAGTTGTGTTCGAGGCCAACTCTGTATTCAAAACTACAAAAAACTCTTTCCATAATCTTGAAGTGAACTTAGTAGCTACGTCTGACACAATATTCTTCGAAAAACCATGCAACCTCACTATCTCCCTAATGAAGACATGTGCTACATCACTAGCTAAATACGTAGACTTCACTAGAATGAAGTGTGCTACCTTTGTCAATATGTCCACCACAACCATGATGGAATCATGTTGTCTAGATGTCCTTGGTAAAATTGTAATGAAATCCATCGAAATGACCTCCCATTTCCACTATGGAATCAAAATCAGCTATAGTAAACCACCTAGATGCTTACCCTCTGCTTTTACCTATTGAAAATCCAAATATATAGCCACAAAATTTGTCACTTCCTTCTTCATATTCGACCAATAATATAACTTCTTCACCATTGTCAATGTCTTATGGTATCCTCAGTGAGCTAAATATTGTTTAGCATGAAATTCTGTCAATATAATCTTCTTGAACTCATTATTGTTTGGTACATAGATCTCATCCCTAAATTGGATCAAACCATATGTTGTAAGATGATAGTACACATCATGTTCACCTGTACCTTGCTGCAACCTATGCCTAAGCTCCATGTACCTGTCATCCTATTTTCCTGCTTGTAAGATCTGATATTGTAGATATATTCCATAAGAAATCATAGTTATTATATGATTCACCTGCACTCTTATGCCAAGAGAATTTGCAACCTTGTTTTCCTTTCCCTTAATGTACCTGATCTCAAAATCAAACTCACTGATCATGGCCAACCATCAATATTTCTTGGCATTCATACTTGTTTTTTTAAACAAGTATCCCAATCCACTATGATCACTCACCAATAAAATCTTCTCCCAAGAAGATAGTTCCTCCACATCTTCAAAGCATGGATGATCGCGGCCAACTCAATATCATGTGTAACATAATTTTGCTCGTGATCATTCAATTTCCTTAATTCATAACATACCACTTGTCCCTCCTTCATCAGGAATCCACCAAGTCCTCTCTTGCAGGCATTTGTACACACCACGAAATATTTATCTAGATTTGCAATCTTGAGAATTGGAGCATTTGTCAACAACTGATTCAACTGTTCAAAACCTGCTACACATTCCTCTGTCCATTCAAATTTCTTCCCTTTTCACTGCAATGATGTGATATGATATGAAATCCATGAGAATTTCCTAATGAACCTCCTATAATACCCTGTTAACCCCATAAATGACATTACCTCATCCACATTGCTAGGAGTTTCCCTTTCCATGATAGCTCTTATCTTTTCTGGATCCACTGCTATGCCTTCCTTGGAGACAACATGTTCCAAGTAATGTACCTCTGTTTGAAATAAACTGCATTTTCTAATCTTGGCATACAACTTATGCTCTCTTAGTAATCTCAACACTAATGATAAGTGTTTGATATGCTCTTCCTCATTCTTAGAATATATCAATAATCATCAACGAAGACAATAAAAAACTTGTCAAGATAAGGATGCAACACACTATTGATCAAGCACATAAAAGTAGCTGGAGCATTAGTCAAACTAACTAGAATGGCAACAAAATCATAATGTCCATACCTGGTCCAAAAATAATTCTTGTAGATATTATCTTCTTTAATGCATACCTGATAATATCTTGATCTCAAATCAATCTTTGAGAACATTTTTGCTCCCTTCAACTAATCAAACAAGTTGTCAATCCTTGGCAACAAATGCCTGTTCTTGATGGTTACCTTATTCAACTTCCTGTAACCAATGCATAGCCTGATAGTACCATCCTTATTCTTCACAAAAAATATTGGTGCACTCCACAACGATACACTTGGCCTTATGTATCTTTTGTCAAACATTTCCTTCAACTAATTTCAATTCCACTAACTCTGGTGTGCTCATCCTGTTTGGTACCTTTGATGCTGGTGCTGCCCCTAGTACTAACTCAATGGAAAATTCCACTTCTCTATGAGGTAACAACTCTAAAATATTTTTGGGGAAAATGTCCTGAAACTGTTATAAAATCGGGTACCTACTCAATACCCCTGGATCCTCAATATCCTTACCTTTATCACTGGAAATATGTATTATAAATAACACACACCCTTTCTTGCAACTATAATTTTCTTGCATAGATGTAGCCATCCTAACTGATGTAGCCTTATTCTTACCCTACAAGACCCTGTCTTCTCCATTGTCATCCAAGTATTCAATGGTCTTGTCAAAACAATCCACCTTGGTCCTATGAAGATACAACCAATACATACCTAAGAGCATATTGTATGATCCCAATGGAAGTACATTCAAATGCATTGATGTAGGCATACCATTCAAATCAAATGCACAAACTCTTACCCAATGATGAACTCTTTTCTTTGTACCTTTAGCCAACTGCACTAACCAATATTTTGCATGCACTTCTTTATTCAAACCACACTTATCCACTAGGTCAGGATTAACGTAACTATAATTAGATCCATGGTCAATCAAAATAGAAAAAACTTGATTATAAAGCTTACCATCCATCTCAATAATAGATGCTTGGTGATATGCCTTCCTTTTATCTAATGCTTCATAGATCTTTGGAATGCTCTTCCCAACATCCCCGACTATCTTTGCTTCCTGTGCACTGTAGATCTGAGGCCTACCACCCTGATTTTGTAGACAATCCTTCTTAAGATGCTCCTTACCACATGTCCAACACTACAACTGTATCCTACAATCACCTATATGCTATTGTTCTCGAGGCTAAGGTCCATTAAATTTATTGTAAGACACAACATTCTCTTCCTCACCTGCATCCTGGGGTCTTGTTGTTTTCGGCTTCCATTTACCTTCAGTCTTGTCTTTCCCTTTTCAAACCTTGCTGATATTTTTTTCTTACGCTTTGATTTCTCATAACAATGTTTCAACTTTCCAATGACTTCTTCAAGTGACCGAGGCTCATCATACTCAATCCAATCTTTAAATGATTATGGTAATCCACTAACAAATCTTTGAACTTTGGCTTTATCATCCTTAAGATATGGTACATACCTCAATAACTCCAGGAACTTGGTCATATACCTCTCATCCATCATCGATCCCATATTTAGTTCATAGAACTCCTTGGATTTACTATCATAGTACCTCTCTCACAAATATTTCTTCCTGAAAAGTCTGTTGAATTTATGCCAACTCAAATCTTTTGACTTGATGTCTCTAACTTGATTCACATCTTCCCACCAGATGTCTGCTTTCCCTTTAAGAGTGAAAATAGCTATTATAGCCTTCATATTCTCTGCATAATCATGTAGATGAAAGAAATTCTTCATCCTCAGCAACCATGCCTTTGACTCTTCCAGTTTCTTCAAATATCCATCAAAGGTAGGTGGCTTAGCTTTCTTGAAATCCTCTGGAAAGCATCCCATGTCACTCCTCCTATAAGAATGACAATGATGATGACCATGATATGTATCAGAATCAGAACTAGAATAGAAATTGTGTCCATCACCTATCATATCAAGTGTATCCAAGGACTTTCCATCCCTGATCATGTCATCTCTACTTGGAATATTCCCACCATGAGACCTATTGTTATGCCACGTTAATCCTTTCCTCCTATCCATGGCTGATCCTAAGCAGTCCCTTTCTCTGCAAGTTTGAAAAAATATGAAGGATAATTGCATTAATGTATGCTTGTTTCTCCTGTGCCTGAATGATTCTGTCATTACCCAATTTGTGACTTCTTATTTTTTCCTTCAAACTTCTCAAAGTGTCTGATATATCAGGAGAGTACCTAACAACATGTTTCTCACTAGATCTAAAGGGAGAATCTCATGAATTGTAGTCTTCCATCTTTCAAGTCATCTTTAATCTTCTTCCTACAAGTATACCATGTCAACTAAACCAAAATCTAAACTTAACCAACATATCTCAGTATAGTTTAGGGGAGGATATTTAGTTTTCAACATTAATCAAATTATCACAACACATGTATAATCATAGTCATATTGATATATAGACATCATTTTATCCATTATCCACTCCCCATGCATTACTATACCATAACCATGAAAATGCATGCATAACAACATGTAGACAATGACATGCATAACAAATTCATAACCGACATGCACTCATGAAAACCACATCCACCAACAACACCATCAACTTCCACATGAAAACACAACTATAAAAATGACTACTACCATGCATACATAACAAACACATAGAACACAAGCATAATGAACACATATGAAACTGACATGTATGCATGACAAACACATTCCACACATCTAGTCTAAGGGGTGAACCATGCTATGATACCACTCTGTAATCCCCTCCTCCCACATTTACCCAAGCTAACTAGCCAACCGGGGTAAACATGTGATGAAGAGTTACTATGATATGATTCAACTACCCAAGTATAGTTGAGGAAGTGGAATCAACACACTAAAATCCAAACTAACCTTCCTTAGGAGCTACAGAATCTTTAAGAACCAACCAAACCCTCCAGGTTTCCAACCCCTGAGATAACTTGATTTTTTGCTAAACTAGACTCTTAGTCGCTCCCATGAAAAGCCTTCCATGTGACTGAGGCCCTCTAGTCGCTCCCATAAAAAGGAATCCATGTGAATGCAACCTTTTTCAGGCAATTCTCTACTAGGGACTCTGAATTTTGAGCCACTTTCTTAGTGCTAAGACTCAGGCACCTGCCTAGAACTTGATGAAACTCTCATAAATGATAAACAACAAGATTACAAGGTCTTTAATGAAAAACTTAAATAGGGACTTGACCTGAAAAGGCCTAACCATGACAAACATTTCGTCAAACACATCATGAACATGTAATGTACAGGTCATAAATACACATATGAACATAGGGGTCTCATAATTATTTGAGAATCATCAAGAAGGTCATATTCCCTCTCACAATAGATGCATTATCATCTATTAGGTCATCCATTGACATTCATTTACTAACCACAACATGATGAGAGCCATAACCAAAGTTTGTCACAAACCATGCTTATAACCATCATATAACCGACAAAATAACAATGGTAGAACAATCGTCGAAAGCACATATTAACAAGTATATTTACACACCGAACACAAGAGGAAAATATCTCTTACTAATATATGAAAAATCCAACCAAGTCATGGACTTCCACGTCCCACCTGACCATAGATTGGGATTAACAAAATATTTCTTTCATCTAATCACCCCCGAGCCATTTTCCAAGCATGAATGTGGAACTTACAAAAAAACAACCAGAGCTTCCTCAAGCTTTACCGAAATCCACCAAGGGATTCCCAGGTTGAAGCCCTCATCTATACAATTAGGCTTTATCGAAATCCTTTCAAGGGATTCTTAGGCCCAAACAAGAAACATACACTACGAGCCTTTATCACAATCCCACCACAGTCTGGTCCAGGGATCACTAGGCCTATAAAAGCATGAATGGCTCTAAATCTCTCAACCTAAACTATGAGGAATTTGTTCATCACCACCCTCTAGGCTTTATCGTATATCCCACCATTCACCGGTCAAGGATTCCTAGGCCCAACTAGGGTATACACAATTAGGCTTTACCACAATCCCACCTTCACTAGTCCAAGGATTCCTAGGCCTTGTGTTTCATCCTAAGAACACCCCACTCATTTTTGAAACCATCTGGCAATCCAACTCAACCAAGTAAGAGAAACCACATCACACCATGGCTATGTAGAAATGGCAAGGCAAGGCTGAAATCCACTGTCACACCTGGGAAAACCCATGCCAATGACAACAAGAAAATCAAAAACACAAATGCATCTACCATACATGCCAGAACTAGCAAGGAAATCATAAATGCAACTTGATACCTACAAGTAATCCCAATGTAGCCACTTGATTCCACTCTTCCTTGCTTGATATTTTCTTTCCTTTTCTTTTTTTCCTTCCTTTTCCTTCCTTCCTCCAATCCTAGAGTGCTCCAAGAATATTCTAAGTGTGCAAGTATATGAGAGAGTAGAGAGAATAGAGAGAGAGCTCCAAAATTGAACTAACAAAATGTTGTGAACTAATCCTTAGAAGCCTTTTTTATCAACGAGGCCTCTATTTTCTTCAATTTCCATTATTTTTCCTTCATTTTCCTCCTCACATGCAACCTGTGACCTTTCACCTTCCTTTTATCCTAATTACCTTTATCTTCATAAATAAAATGTCAATTAATGCCTCTTTTCCTTTTCAATGCTTTTGCCATTACCTTTTCCAATTTCTCTTAGCCATATTAAACCAAATGAACACCCACACTAGGATTTTTTGCCCTACATTCAACTTGGAATAAGTGTCCCATGACCTTGGTTATTAATTTTCCTTTATTAACTTTATTACATGGATTTTTAATTGAGGTCTATTACACCCCTTCACATTTCTATCATGAAATCTTGTTGCTAGACTTTTCCTTGAGACAATTTGTAACAAAGCACACTTTTGGAAGTTGAGGCCCTAACTAACTTAGAAAACTGAACCTAGAAAAGAGAAATTTGACTCTTAAGAACATGAGTGAACCTCAAAGTCTTGAATGATTCCCCTTCATCTCTTCAGCATGTGTCAACATTCCCTCCTTGTTCTTGAGTGCACTTTAAAGGCCTGAAGCTTTGTTTCTTCATCTCTTTCAAGTGTGTCTGTGTGCCCTCTTAGTTTCCTTGATCGCATGATGCACCTTGAAGGCCCAAATCTTTCTCCTTCATGGTTCGTCAGTGCACCACGTGCCCTTTATGTTTTCCCTCTCTTTCTTGAGTGGATAAGCACACTTCAAAGCCCCGAATTACCCTTGAACTCCCTTCATGCTTTGAAAGTATACTCTCCCTGTTTGCATGCATATTTATTACCCATGCAAGTAGCTATGTGTCGTCATTTATAGGATTACATTTTTAGCTACATTCAATGGTTCTTTGAATATGATTTTCTAATTTTTTGCTCGTAATATTTAGGAGATTTCATAAAGCTAATAATTTTCATCATGAGTGTGCTTCCACAAATAGTTATTCGAGCTACAAGTATTGTTACTCTTTCATCATCTATTGGAACCATGCCTCCTGCTACATGTAAAGTCACATGCAAAGAAGCTTAAGAGGAAAGCACTGAAGAAGCAGATGAAGTGATAAAGCCTACCATTCCCGTCTATGCATATACATAGTGCTTCATAGATAAGTCTATTGAGGTCACATGGAATGGCATAAAAGACACATTCATGCAAAAATAGTTCGCAGAAAAATTGGAGGATCTGGAAGTATATATCAATATCAAGTGGTCCATAATGCATAGGATCAAATGAAAATTCCCAGTCATCCTTTCTGCAGAAGTGGTTGAGTGGATTATTACACACATGAATGATTCTCATCTTATGCTTCATAGTGAAAGAGATGGTCAAATCACCACCTATTATGGAGAGGACATGCAAACTTACTATAAGATGCAAAAGGCGAAAGAATATGCAAATAATGACATCTACAACAGATGGGTTGATCTCAATACGACTGACATCATCAAATATTGGTGTCAAGAGCCTGCTAAGTTTTGTCACCTCCCATCTACAGTTTATCTGACCATGATTCTAAAAATGTATATCAATATCTCATTTCTATGTGTTGTTGGTTGCATGGGCGAAAAAACACTGAGGTGTTTGAGGAAAACTAGAAATATATACTCAACATGGTCGCTACCCGTGGTAAGATCTTCAATTGGGCAGATATATTGTAATTTTCTTTGCAGCATCATGTGGGGTAGGAAAATGCATATCTGAGGGAAAACTAGCCAACGAAATTCTATATGTCTTCATTTACTTGATGGAATCTTTTCATAATATGCTTTCCCTAGAATGTATTAGAACTAGACCCTGCAGAACAAGTCTCTAGTATACTTTCACTACAAAGTGTTGTCAAAATCAACTTTTAGAGGTGCATATGATAGGTTATAAGATCACTTATTTGCAATCATATTCCATATGATATATGATATCGATTCTCCTTTGATTGATTAGGTGAAAGAGTCACTACATGATATCGTGGATTGGTTCACAGTGCCTAAGGGTACATATGTTATATGCTTTGGATGTTAGATTTGTCCAGATCTCATGCCGTGATATGTGACCAATAAAATTGTCTTTCTAGAAGTAACGTCAATTCGACAAAGGGTTGATAGGAGTCCTTCACAGAAGGAAGAAAGCCCCTTGGCCCACCTTCCCTTAGAGGATTATATTGTATGAACTGAGGAGCCACCGCTTTCACTTTGAAATTAAATAATTTCATGGATATGATCCTAGAATATTGTGCAGGCAACATTGTGAAAGGATCGGTTCCAATTGGGAATATTCATCAATGTCTACTCTAGAAGATGAGAAGGTGAAGAAATTGTACAATGCAATTAAAAATACACATGCAAGGATATCCACCCCAAGATCTACCAGCTCAATATGTGTATGAACAGGAGGCACCATAGGTAACCCCTCAAGCAAAGAGTATAGCTCCCAAGAAAAGGGTCAAGATTGATTCAGCAAGAGAAAGAAGTAGGAAATGGAAAGTTAATCCTTTGAACACTAAAGCTATTCAAGATGAACATGACAGGAGAGAGTTAGAAGAAGAAGATAAGAGGAAACAATATGAAGAAGAATAGGAAATAAGGAGACAAGAAGAGAAACAACAAAGGTAGTTGTTACATAGTAATTTTTCACCGACCCCGCATTCCTTGATCCCGGACATTGTTGGTCCATATTACTAACATCTATTCTGTGTCATGTTGCCAATTATGTGTCAATATCTTCCTTGTAATCTTAGGAAGAATGTCTCAGTTCATTATACCTGAAGCAGACTCTTTTTTACCTAAATTTATGGGTCGTCGCGGGTTAGCAATTGTCCCACCCATGAAGATGGTCAAGTTTTCACTAGCCCTAGCGAAGTCGTCACTTTGTCCTTGTGTTGCACCTGTGACAAGCTACTTTTGGCAAGTTTTTTAAACAACTCGTCGAAGCTTCGAGATGAAACTGCTTCGTGGTCAGTCCTAGGGCTGGTTGTTGGGTCAGATGAGCTCGCCTCTCTCCTTTGGCATAGTTGTTCCACCTTTTGTGTAACCTCCCTAAAGGATAAATTCCTCCTCCCATCTCTTATGGAAGCTCTCCCTCCTATAAATGCCTCCTCCATGACTGAGATCAGTTAGCTTAGATGTAACTTGATGATAGCTAGATGTAATTTGGTAGTTTCAACATTCTAAGAGAGGAGTAGAGGTAGAGAGTGTTATTAGAGTGTGGAAGTAGCCTCACATGTAATTTGTCTTGAGAGATGTTTGAGTAGAGTTGGCTTGAGAACTTTCTAGCATCAACCTTTTGGACGAAAGAGAAAGTCTCAGTTTATAGAAATATTTTCGGAAAAATCACATCAAAAAATTTGTGTCGACACATTTTGAACCATTGAGTGTGGTTCATCGTCAGGACAACTTGAAAAATCAGATCATGGCTACATGTTAAATATGGATAGCAGATCTTCCAACGGCTAGGTTTGACCGGAAAACGACTATATTAGACTAGACTGGACAAAGGCTATAATTTATTAAGAAACGACTAGATTTGGTTGGTCAAATTATTTAATTATAATAATATTATCAATGTATTAGTGTTTAATATTAATATTTTATAATGTCTGTAATACTTTTTGGTTGTTATTGAGTGTTATTTTAAGTAAAATATTAACCATATTTGAGTTAAAAATAATAAATTTGGGGACTATAATAATGAGTCGTATGTTATAAATTAATAGCTCTAGGGATTATAACTTTTAGTAATAGTATGTTATCCTTAATAACTAAAATAATAATACTAAATATTATTAAATTATTATTATAATACTATAATAATAGTAATATTTTTATCATTAATGGTTTTGGGAAACTTCTTAATATAAATTTATTAGTTAAGCTATCTAAAGAGAACTTAAACTTACTACCTAAATCTAAATAATAATCTTATAATGGGTAATATTAACCCATTCAGTTAGTTATGACAAGGGCAATCTTATAAAGGTAAGGAAAAGAAAAGAGGGGGATTTTTCCCAAAGAGGACCAATCTATATATATATATATATATATATATATAATATATATATATATATGAATATATATACTTGTATATATATATATAAGAAATAAGGAGAAAGAAGACAGGTTAGTTAGAAGATTCACCGTAGGTTAATTGGGAAAAATTAGTTCAAGTCATTAATAGAGGGGGGTGGAGGAAGGGGGGGGAGATGACTAGGAAGATAGGGTATGGATCTAGCAACTACTGATCTTCCAACCATCGTCCCTATTGAGATTACTTGGTATTTTTCAATCTCAATGGCTTCTAAATTTTCGGTGATGAAACTACGCAACCTTAGCAATAACTCAGGCCTCCTCAATACAAACATGATGTTTAGTCTTCTTTGCATGCTCCACTAGTGCAGAAGACTTGGTTCTCCCATGTTTTAGGTAACCTACGTGCTCATTAATCCTTTGATTAATAGAGTGTCTAGTCTCACCAATGTAGGGGGTCCCACATGAACAAGGAATAATATAGACACCCTTGATGTCCTTGGGGTTGATAGGATCTTTTATTGATCGGAGGGAATTGCGAATGGTTTTAAGGGGTCTAAACGTCGAGGGAACATTATGCTTCTTAATAATCCTAGCAATCTTATTAGTGGTCGCTTGGATAAAAGGTAGATGGACCCCTGGGATTCGATTTTTAGGTTCTTTTTTAACCACCGATTTCTTGTAGGCTTTAAGGAAAGCTTTCTGACCGAGGTGTCTAATATAACCGTTTTCAACAAAGATATTAAGGAGATGGGATTTATCTTTATCGAAGCTCTTTTCATCAGAGATCCTCAGGGCATGAGTAGTGAGGGTGTTGAGAATGCCCAACTTTTGAGCAAGGAAATGATGGGAACTGGCATG
This sequence comes from Pinus taeda, assembly GCA_000404065.3. Lineage (NCBI taxonomy): Eukaryota > Viridiplantae > Streptophyta > Pinopsida > Pinales > Pinaceae > Pinus > Pinus taeda. Next base: position 84,914 of record APFE030734527.1, read on the forward strand.
AAGATATTGCTCAGTATGAGTTTTATTTCGAAACACCTGGTGGGAGAGGAAACCATCGATATTCTTTGAAATAAGAATATCAAGGAAAGGGAGGCAACCATCGACCTCTTGTTCCATGGTCAACTTAATGGAGGAGGATTGACTGTTGAGATGTTTGAATAAGAGATCCAAATCCTCCTGGCCATGAGACTAGATGACATTAGTGTCATCTACAAATCTCTTCTAGAGTTTGGGAAGGAGACAGGCTGAGGCTAAAGCTTTGGAGTCAAAATCTTCCATAAAAATATTAGCAACAACAGGGGACAGGGGTGAGCCCATGGCGACACCACAGGTTTGCTCAAAGAACTCTCCCTCGAAACTGAAAAAAGTGGAAGTGAGAGAGATCTCAACTAATTGAGTGGTATCAGGATCCGTGAGATGGTTGATAACCTCCATGGCCTCCTTTATAGGGATGCAAGTGTAAAGGCAGACTACATCAAAACTCATAAGAATTTCCCGAGGTTCAAGCTTTATGCCTTTGAGCTCTTCAACAAAGGACGCAGAGTCTTTGACGAAGGACTCTATAAGGCCAACTAAGGATTTAAGCTTTAAGCCAAGGTATTTAGCTAGAAGGTAGGTCGGACCACCAATGGTGTTTACAATGGGCCTAAGGGGAACCCCCTCCTTATGAATCTTTGAAGTCCATAGATCCTTGGAGTAATGGGATTGCTCTCAATGAGTTTATGGCAAAGAGAGAGTCATTTGTTCCCTTGGGAGATGGTTCACAAGTGAATTCTTACAGAGGCACGCCAACATGACCCTTCGAGGAGACCTATGACATCAAGGCTTGGTTGTAAGTTTTACCTTGATTTATATTCATACAAATCAATAGCTTGAAGTTCCTTGACTCTTCAAGTATATTGTTTGGTCATTTTCTATTGTGTTTGCAGTGTTTCCCTACATGTTGTTTCCAGGTACAAGTGATTAGAAGAACAAGAGCTAGAGCAACACGATGAGGACTTCATTGAACGACGATCTGAAGGTAGGCCTTCATAACACCAACTTTCTAAGGAAAATTGCTTTGGTATTGTCTTTGCGGTGACTAGACCCACTCTAGGGCTAGAGGGGTTGCCTTTGTCTGCAGAGAGAACTTGCTTGAGTCACAAGTTGGTGACTCCATTGGGGATCTTGTCATTTGTATTTTGTTTTGGTTTTGTTTTTTTATTGTCTCCCTCATTGTTTGGGTATCATGCTCTACTCTGGAAGTTGTTAGACTACTCCTATAGTCTTCCCACTCTCATGAGTGATAGATCTAACCTTGCTTCAACCAAACTTCTGTTTTTTCCTTTGATCTGATGTCATCGCTGTTTATTTTCTGACAGTTGCGAAGTAGTCGCGCCCACGCTGTCTTATGGGTTGCACCTTTTACTATCTAGCACGATTAAATTTCCTAACATTCGCGAAGAGTTCTGAAATCATCTCGGTGCTACTAACCAGTGTACTTCGGTGACGGTATCGCAAATTAGTTAGAGGGGTGCGATGGTTCATTGTCGGCGCATGTTGTTAGTTTTACACTCGCGACGATTTCCGTAGATTTAAAATATTGAAGTTTGTTTGTTGATTGGACAGTGGGGTCTATCCTCTGAGCTTGCTTTTTTCCTCTTTATTGTATCAAAAGTGTTGGTTGTTAGGATTTTCGATTCGGGCTTTCAAGTCTTTTGGAATCCTTCATATTGAATCGTGTGACCTAAATACCTTAGGGTTTCTTGAATGATTGGTTTGCTTGGGTCACTCATTCATTGGGATTTTCAGACTTTGCTTGGCATAATCTCTGACTTTGTTTGAGGCTTCTTCCTATTCACTGTTTGTCATCTTCCTTATTGGTATGTGACGTTTGGTTACCAAACTTTCATGTCTTGTTCGTTCGGTTTCCTTCCTTCACTTGGCATAGATTACATTGCTTCTCGATCAATGAGACAACTTTCCAGTTTTGAAAAATAAATATTTCCTTAGTTTTGAGTCTTGGATTTGTTTTTCATTTAGTTTCTTATCATTTATTTGGAAAAATAAAAAATTTGCATTCATCGTGTATTAAGACTTGAAAGACGATTTTTGCATTAGTAATTTCTTGAGATTAAGACATTGAAAAAATGTATGTTTTCCATTTTCTTGTTTAGATTTCTTGCAAGTTTAAGTAAATGGAAGAAGTATTTCTTTTTTTCCTTGATTGGTTTTCTTTCTTTCCATTTAGATGTTGTGAATTGAACCTCTCACTCTTCCTTAGCTAGTTGTTCATTCAATGAAAATGGTCTTTTTGCTCATTTAGTTGCATTGTAGGATTTTTTGAAGATACATTCGATAGGGCCTTAAAACTGATATCTAATTCAAGATAAACTGTTAAAATCTATTGAATTAACCTAAGGAAGCATTGAAACTTAACACTTATATCTAGAGGTCTAGGCTAGAGATGTGTTCCAGTGTCGTTAAGCATAGTGGCTGTTGTTTTCAATAAGGTTGGGTGATTCCTCCTTTTGTGATTCGATAAGTGCTATTACGGACTTATGCTCCTTGTACCGTCGTGTATATGATGCGAGACCCCACTAGGTTGTAATCCTCTTATCCATAGGAAGCCGAGTCAGCCACCTAGCAGACGTGATACACCAAACATAGAATTCGGAGAGATTACCTGCTCGTACTTCTTGGTTTGCCGAGAGGTATTCTGCAGTTCACGGTTGCTTGGTTAACCTTTTGCCTAGAGTTCTAGAGTAGTCACTTTCATTCCTTTTCGACTTTAAAAGTAAAAGGATCATTCAAGCGCTTTCCCTTTCGAGCTCTTTTCCAATCGAAAATGATAAAGTCACCTTTTGTCCTTTTCTCGACTCTTAAAACATGAAAAGGAAAAGTTTTGTTTAAGAATCCTAAAATTAACTTCCCACGAAATATTCCTGGTAAAAGTTGACTTCCTTAGTAATTCTTTAGATTCAATTCCAATGGCAACATTTACGAAGTCTACCAGTAAAGGGTTCCCCTCAGAAGGGAATCCTGGTCCTTTTCCTTCCTTTGGAAATGTTGGTGCTCCTTATATGGCAACGTTGTCCCTCCCTAGGTTAACCATTAATTTACCTGTTTGATTATTTTTGACCTTAGTGATCCTAAGTGTCTCAACTCCTGCCCCATTATCTCCTTCATTCGAATGATTGCATGATGATTCTAAAGTTGACCCCTCGCCTTCTTCCCCTATTTCTTCACCTTCCTCTTCTACTTCGCTTGGTGAAAGTTTCAAATCTAGTCACCATGAGGCTAAGAAGAAGAAGAAGAAGAAGAAGTCAGCTAAGAAAAGGGTCGACCGTGTAGTTGTTACATCAAATGCACCTCCTACTGGCAAACCCTCTAGTCCTCCACGGAAGGTCAAGTTCCCTTGCAGGTTGTGTAAGGGTGACCATCTCTTCTGAGACTGCCCTACCAGAGTCTTGGAGGTATGGTCTCAAAATCTGGATCAACCATCCCCATTAACTTTTGGAGATCATGTCAATGTTGCACTGTTGGCTAGCTATGTTAAGAAGAAATGGAAGATTATATTTCCCTGTAGGTTATGTGAAGGAGAGCATCTTCTTCACCTTTGTCCCCTTATGGATAAAGCTTCCAAAGTTTTGGAAAACCTTATAGTTACTCAACCCCAACTTCCTGTTGGTTATCAGAGGCTTTCTTCTAACCCTCTCCCTGTTGGTAAAGAGATTGACTTGGATTCATCTCTTGCCCATCCTGCTCTTCTTGAGCCTGACTCTCTTGTGTTTGTTCCCGACCAACTATTGGTAGGAGAGAGTGTCGACTTGGTTTCGCCACCAGTTGTTCACTCTGTTCCAGAAGAGAGTCCTAATCATACTGCTCATGTTCTTCTCATCTCCTCATATTCTCATGAATCAAAGGGTGACCCTCATGTCCAAACTGTTTAGGAGATTCCTTCTTCTATTCCTCCCGAGCATGGGGGTAATAATATGATACTGCCACCAAGTAGTTATGTTATTTCTTTCAATTGGATTCACTTGACTGCTTTCTGCCTCGCATCTTATGTGCCTTTCCAAATCACAGTACAAGCCTATAATATGGTAGTACCTGAAACTCTCTTGGATGAAGGTGCGTCTATTAGCATCATGTCTTCCACTACTTGGCAAGCTTTGGGCTCCCCACAACTTGTGTCTGTCACCCAAAATCTGTTGCCTTTCAATGGAGGAACCAGTCAACCCTTAGGGATCCTTCCGAAGTTCCTTGTTACTTTGGGAGGAAAGACCGTCTATATAGACGTGATAGTAGTCCAAGGTTCTTTAGATTTCAATTTTCACCTTGGATGCAACTATGTTTATGTCATGGGAGCCCTTATTTCTTCACTTTTCTGTGTGGTTTGTTTTTCGCATGAAGGAAGAATTGTGACTATTGATCAATTGTCATTCATTGGTCACCAGGTGCCTCCTTTCCAACCATCATCCCCTATTGGCTCCTTTTTGCAAGTAGTACCTTCCCCACCACAGGTCAATTATGTGGCTCCCCGTTCTGTCTCTACATCTGTTTATGATCACATAGATGGTATAGTACATTACATACTGGGAGCATTGGAACCCGATCTGTCTTTGGTACCAAATGACATGTATTCCTCCTAGAGTGTGGTCCTTCTGTTTAGTGAAGATCTCTTGGGAGCCATGTTCTCACATGGTCCATGAGCAGTTTATAAGGAGAGTCCATTTTCTTGTGTCAACCTTGTTAAAAAATGAAACAAAGAGTATGAGGATAATTCCTTGTCTTGTGTCAACCTTGTTAAAAAATGAAACAAGGGTTCCGAGGATACTTTGTTCTTGGGTCAACCTCATTAAAAAATGAACCAAAGAGTATGAGGATGGTTCCTTGTCTTGTGTCAACCTCGTTAAACAATGAATCAAGATGTCTGAGGATAGTTCCTGGTCTTGTGTCAACCTCGTTAAAAAAATGAAACAAGAAACCTGAGCATAGTTCCTTGCCTTATGTCGAGCTCGTTAAAAAATGAAACAAGGGTCATGAGGATAGTTATTTTACTGTGTCAACCTCATTAAAAAATGAAACAACTCCCTTTTCCAAATCGAGTTTTTAATTAAGATATCGTAAAATCCCAATCGAGTCTTTCCAAGATCTCATAAGTGAACCTTCATTACATTCACCTAGTTGACTGAAATGAAGCTTGGGGGGCATGTACCTTGATTAAGTCATTATGCCGGGGGCATGCAAACTGATAGCAAGCTCAATTTTTTCATTTCACGCTTGTGTAAATATGAAACCGAATCCAAACAGAGTTCTCCATGGTTCAATATTGTGTAAAATGAACCCACACCCGATTTACATCTCGTGATTGTCGTTTTTATCAGCTAATTTCTGCTAGATGAGCCTTGGTTATTTCATTCCATCGTCACCATCTCTTTGGCCGATCATATGCTTTCACTTGGTTGTTTTTCCTTTCCTGAGGGACCAAAATGATGAGTGGTTTTATTAGCCAACCTCTTGACCATTATGTGTTTTGAGCAGTTCCTCCATTGTCGGAACCAGTTGCTACCATTTATACCACTCGTTCCTCTAGGACGAGTCACCTTTAAGCTCTTTTATGACTCATAAAAAATGAAAATCTTCCCGAGTATTTTTCCCTTTTTGACTCGTTAAAGAGAATAAAAATAGGAGGTCTGCTTTCAGCTCTTTTTCGACCCTTTAAAACTGAAACGATTGTCGAGATCTTGTCGCTTTGAACTCGTTAAAGGCTACGAAGCGTCATCTACCCAGTATAAGTGTGCCCCTTTTACAGGCTGGGATAGATTACTTACGAAAAAGGTATACGTTGATCTATCATGGTCAATAGGTTCCCTTGGATATTTTTTTCTACCTTTTTGGATTTGAGGAACAAATTTACGAAAAGGGACCTTTAGAGTTTTCTTTTCCGTGTTTTTTTCAAACTCTCTAACTATGAAAAAGGCTCCAAGTTTTACCTATGTCGGACTCGTTAAACCCTGACGACATTGGACTTGTCACCATGACGAGACCGAGCTTCTCCTTCCTAGGGCTCATTAAAAATCACTAGGTGGGACTCGTCCAAAGGATGAAATTACATTACAAGCATATGTTATCCCCTTCAAGCGTGTGTTTCAAAAATAATTGGGGTACTCGCCAGAAATGGTGGGGGAAAATTCGGAAACATTCCGTTGGTTGTGTTAGTTATTATGGCAGCTTATCGCTCTTGGACCTCGACACTCTTTATGCTTCGTGTTGGGTTGGGATATCCTCATTCTATCATTGGCCTTTTGAGTTTTAAGTTGTTCATTTTTCCTTATTCCATCTGATCCTTTCTGCATCATCATGACCTTTGATCCCTTGGTACCAAAATGTTGTCAAATTCCAGAGTCGTGTCGCCGATATGTTCAAGAGCTTAATACTTCTGCAGTTTGTATCCTTAAACACCTTCCTCTGATTCTTTGTCTCATCTACCTCATTGTATTCCTTTGTCTCACATTGATGATGTGGGAAACATTATGGCCCTCCTTCGACCGGCCGCTTCTCGTCGACTTTAGCTCATTATCCGAGAAGTTGATCTAAAGACTCCTTTTTGGTACGTTGGAGCTTGCATGCCTCAATGGCAAGTTCTTCGTATTCGACGACAGGCTTGCATCATTGGTCTTCGATCGAGTGATTTCAAAAGTGTTCAACTTCAGATCATTCTTCACACTTTGTGGATTGTACCAACAGTACCTTGGGAGCTGTTGACATTATTGATGGTCTCTCTTGCGCTTGTTAACGGTTTACATCATTGGCTGGTAATCAAGTGATTTTCTAGCATGCTCGACTTCAGCACATCTATTCGCATATTAGAATTTGTACCATGATCAGGTTGGGATTCAAGACCCTAGGCTCAGATTACACAAGTCCAGGTTGCATGGATTGATTCATACATGACTCTTTTGATTGAATGGCTGCTACCATACCTGAGCCTTTTTTGTGGTCTTTTTGATTGGAACGCTACGTCCATACCATAGACCATTATGTTTATCTTCTAGATGGTTACGCCCATGACTTATAAACATGTATTTCCTTTTCACTAAGTACTCATGTATTAGAGATATCAGTTGTACTTGCGTTTGTAGGTTCTCCGTGATGATGTTTAGTTTCAGTTGTGCATTAGTAAAGCATTTCGCCCCTCCCACTCTCTCACCCTTCATGCTTTAGGGGGCATATGTTACACAGTAATTTGTCACCAACCCTACATTCCCTGATCTAGGACACTGCCGGTCCATATTCTGTGTCAATACCTTCCTTGTAATCTCAGGAAGAATTTCTCAGTTCATTATCCCTAAAGCAGACTCTTTTTTACCTAAATTTCTGGGTCGTCGTGGGTCAGCAGTTGTCCCACCCACGAAGATGGTCAAGTTTACACTAGCCCTAGCAAATTCGTCGCTCTATCCCTATGTTGCACCTATGACAAGCTACCTTTTGCAAGTTTTTTAAACAACTCGTCAAAGCTTCGAGATGAAACTGCTTCATGGGCGGTCCTAAGGCTGGTTGTTGGGTTAGATGAGCTCGCCTCTCTCCTTTGGGATAGTTGTTCCACCTTTTGTGCAACCTCCTTAAAGGATAATTTCATCCTCCCATATCTTATGGAAGCTCTCCCTCCTATAAATGCCTCCTCCATGACTGAGATCAGTTAGCTTGGATGTAACTTGATGATAGCTCGATGTAATTTGGTAGTTTCAGGATTCTAAGAGAGGAGTAGAGGTAGAGAGTGTTATTAGAGTGTGGAAGTAGCAACACATGTAATTTGGCCTGAGAGATGTTTGAGTAGAGTTGGCTTGAGAGCTTTCTAGCATAAACCTTTTGGATGAAAGAGAGAGTCATTTGTTCCCTTGGGAGACAGTTCAAAGTGAATGCTTATGGAGACATGTTGACAAGACCCTTTGAGGAGACTTATGATGTCAAGGCTTGGTTGTAAGTTTTACCTTGATTTATATTAATACAAATCAATAACTTGTTTCCTACATCGTATGTTGAATTATATGTCGATAGCTTGAAGTTCCTTGACTCTTCACATAGATTGTTTGGTCATTTTCTATTGCGTTTGTGGTGTTTCTCTACATGTTTTTTTCAGGTACAAGTGATTAGAAGAACAAGAACTAGAGCGAAAAGACAAGGACTTCATCGAACGATGATCTGAAGGTAGGCCTTCATAACACCAACTTTATAAGGAAATTTGTTTTGGTATTGTCTTTGTAGTGACTAGACCCACTCTATGGCTAGAGGGGTTGCCTCTGTATATAGAGGGAACTTTCCCATGTCACAATAGTCCCAGGAGGAAGAAGAAACACAAAAATTGGAGGAAGAATAGTTGACTCAGGAGATAAATGAAGAGTTAGAGGAAGATGACACCATCCAGCCCATGGATGATGAACTAGGTTCTCTCGAAGAACCTCCTCTCTTGGGTGATCATCCCCCATTTGGTGAAATAGGAGTCACACCTCTTGTAGAAAATATAGTCATGGTTGTGTGCAATGTCATGTTTAATTAGCTCAAGAAGAGGATCGTGCAGCAAAGGCGGAGATACTTCTCAAATGATCCTCAAAATCTAGTCACGGTATCAACAGAAAATTTGATAACTGCCAACACTAGAAGGAATCCCAGGGAAATTATGGTGGAAATTTTTTCTTTTGCTACAATAGCATAGGAAAATAAGGAATATATGTTAAATGAGAATGCATGATTAAGGAGAGAGATATATCCAGTGAAGTAATAAGAAGAACACCTTGTTGCAGAAAATCAATGGTTATCTTCACACAAATTCAATATAACAAAATGGTAATCACCCATGTGAGAGGAATTGGGACCAATGGAGGACACCATGGCATGGTTATATGATGATATGATACTTCTACAGCAAGTGGTGGCTCCCCTCATTGGAATTCAAAAGAAAGAACAAGAAGTTTTGAAGCTCCTGAAAGTGGCAAGCAGAGTAGTTGATCAACTTCAGGAATGAGATGCCAAGTATCCAAATGTTCTGCCACAATTGGTTAAAAGGGGAAGGATTGCCGTTGAAGTGGACCAAGTGAAGTTGAGAATCCACCATCAGAATTACCACAGTCTTGGAGAGTGGGCGACTAACACTATTCTGCTTATGGTCACTTGCCAATGGTTTCAAGTCTCTAACATATAAGCGTGGGATGCCTTTGGTAGGATTACTTGAAGAAATAAGAGGCAGGGAAATCATCTTCCGGGAGATCAGGCAATACATGGAACAAATCAAACAAGCATCAGAACGAGAAGTCTTGGATATCACCAAAGACATGTTAGAAAATTAAATATTGTGAAGCAATGGAACACATAAAATATTGCAGAAATATAAACACAGAAAACACACAAAACAAGAGAGACACAGATATACGTGGTTCACCCAGTTTGGGCTACGTCCACCTCGAACAGCCAGTCCATTCCTTTCTATTATCCATCAAAATGAAGAGACACAACTACAAAAAATCTGCTGTAATATCCTTTGTTTTCTCTCACAGTCTCACCTCTCTATTTCTTGCTCACACAGAATACACATCTATCTTCTCACGCCTCAAATACAATGCCTCATACAAAGAGAGGGGTTTCCTTCTAGGGCAAAAAACCCTAAACTAAACATAAGTTCTACCATCAGATCATCCGCCTAATGAACGGCCCAGATTGACTAGAAATTACTATACTTTACAAGGAAAATTTACATCTGTTTTTAGCTTCGGGGGCGTTGCCCCCGAGCCCCCGCCGGGGGACCACTGGCCCCCGGACCCCCCAGTCGGGGGGATCGGCCCCCTCGAACCCCCGCGAGGGGGACAAGTCCCCTCCGCGTGGAGGGGTGTACAAAAATTCCTGGGGTATACATCCGGCTGAAACAAAGACCTCTGAACAATCATGCTCCACACACAACAAGACATTATCCTACAATATGCCATTGCACCAATCAAAGTGCACATAAAAATATCATGGATATTTAATAATGTGCAATTAGGCTCCAAGGCCATATTGACAGAGGTAGTGGAGGTGAAGAGGCGTTATGCAGCAGACTTTTCGGTTCAGGTCAAAGTCATCTCCACAGAGTTCAAAGCATGGCACACATACATCACCAATGAGCTCCATGAGGAAGAAAATGATTTGGCAATTTGATAGTACTTTGTCCTATTATCCGTTTTGTCTCATATAACCACCGTCTCATATGTAATTTGTCTTTTGTAATAAATTGTATGTAATGAAGTCCAAAAGACACATGTGTAATGTGAATAGCCACATTGTAACACCCTCCTCCCACATTTAACCAAGCTAACTATTCCACTAGGGTAAACATGTGATGAAGGGTTACTATGATATGATTCAACTCCCCATGTATAATTAAGGAAGTGGAACTGACAAGACCAGACCAATCTAACCTTCCTCGGGAGCTATAGAACCTTCAAGAGATAACCAACCCTTGTAGGTGCCCAACCCCTGAGACAAATTGATGTTTGGTTGAACTATACCCCTAGTCACTCCCATGACAAGCCTTCCATGTGATTGAGACCCTTCAATTGCTCGCATAACAAGGCATGCATGCGATTGTGGCCTTTTTCATTCAGTTATGTGCCAACGACCCCAAATTATGAGCCACATTTTCAAGCATAGGACTCAAGCCTCTACCCAAAAATTCATGAAACTTCCAAAATTGATAAATAACAATGAAGTAAGGCTACTAATGCAAACACTTTAACAAGGACTTGACCTGACCCCTATCATCCATGACAAGCATTTCATCATACATATCATAAACATGTAATCTACAAGTCATAAAAACATATTTGAACATAGGGTTCTCATACTTATCTAAGAATCATCAAGGAGGACTAATGTCTCCTCCTATTAAACGTATTGTTATTTATTAGTTCATTCATTAATTAATATTTCATCTACTAACCAAAAAATGACGAGATCCATTCATCAATATGGCCATAAAATATGCTTATAACCAACAGATAACCATAGATATATCAATGATGAAACAACCATTAAAGCCACATAATGACATGCAAATTTATTCATGAAATACCAAATGAAAAGGAGATCTTACTAACATATGCAAATCCAACCAAGTCTAGGACTTCCACATACCACCTGAATATAGATTGAGCTAAACCAAATCTCTCTTTCATCCAATCACCCCCATGCCATATTCCAAGCATGAATGTGGGATCTCATGGAATAAACCAAAGAAAACTAAACTAGGGCTTCTAGAGGCCAAACCACCTCAACACTCAACTAGTGATTCCACCTCAAGGTCTAGAATCACTAACCATCACCAGATCGCTCTCTACCCAAGTTGTCCAGGGCTCAAGAGAATTAGTTCCAACCAAGGTTTTAGGACTAGTAACTCAGCCCACAATTACTACCGAGCTCCAAAGAATTTTTCCAACTAAGGCTTCTAGGACTAGTAACTCAACCCACTGAGGGATCCAAATAATTTTTCCAACCAAGGATTCCGTGACTAGTAACTCAACCCAATATTTCATGGGGATTCTAGAGCGTTTTTCCAACCAAGGCTCCAAGAGATAGTAACTCAACCCACAACCAAAGGAACATGAGCACCAACCAAAAAACAAACATAAAACCCACAACACCATGGCTATCCAAGAAATGGAAAGGATAGGTAAAACCATTTTCAATCCTAGAAATCTTTCATGTCAATGACATATCATAAGCACAAAACCACATGCATGTGCAATGCATGCCAAAACTAGCAAGGAAATAATACATGGAACTTGATACCTAAAAGAAAAACCCACTTTAGTTACTAATCCCGCTATCCCCTTCCACTTTCATACTCTTCATTTTCATCCTTTCTCCAAATCCCAAGTATTCCATACTCCTCCAAGATTGCTCCAGGAAAACTCTAAGCATCCAAGAGTATGAGAGAGAGAATAGAAGAGAGAGTTCCAAGCTAAAACTAACAAAAAGTTTATCACACTTAAAAAGGTTGTGAACAGATCCTCAAAATCCTTTTTATAATTAAGGCCTCTATTTTCTTCATTTTCCATTATTTTCCTTCATTTTACTCCTCACATACAACTTGTGACCTTTCACCTTCTTTTTCTCCTATTTTCCATTATTTTCATAAATAAAATGTCAATTATTGCATCATGCTTTTCCAAATCCTTTGTCATTTCCTTTGCCAATTTTCATAGCCATTAATTAATCACAAGTGATCCCCATCACTATGTTTTTCCAAACATTCATCTTGAAATACGTGTCCCATGGCCTTGGTTATTTTTTTTCCTTTATTAACTTTATCACATGGACTTTTAACCTAGGTTGTTACACACATATGCAATGTAAACTCATGTACATAATATGAAAAGTCATAGGAGTTGAAAGGAGAGAGATCATTCTTTGGAGAAGAAAGTTGTGGCTTCATGTTCCATTATTGTATCTAGCGTTTCATCTATGTAACAATGTACTTGGGATATTTGATTCATAATCGAAATCTCTAGGAGTCAACGCTTCTTCATACATGTATCATGGATGTAGTAGGACTATTCTTGTTATGTTTATGGTATATGTTGGTTTAATTGCATACTAAGTCTAATGAAATACTTCGTTACTTAGATATGGTTATTGTTGAATAGGTGTTATTATGATTTTATGATTTTTTTTTTATTGTGTAGACTAATGTGCAGGTAATCAACAAGCCTTTATTTTCGTTCTTGGGTACCCCGTTAGGATAGTACTATTACTTTCCTAACCAAAGGTTTGTTTTATTTTACCATCTGTGGAAGTTCCTCATGCACCATAAATTTGGTGTCACACAAATATTACATGCTTGTTTCCCCAAATAGGTGTTACAATCCCTTGTGTGTGTTTTGTAACAAAGGCACATATTTGAAACCTTTCCAATGGTGGCTGGACCATAAAGTCAGATGAGACTCCTACACCAAATGATGTTAGGTCTAGTTGGGACTTCACATAGGGAAAATCCCCTTACATGTTGTTGGCATCCAACACTGTCAACATTTTTGCACTAGAAGGAGGTTCATATGACAAGTTGAGCCTGTGAAGTCTATTTAAATCCCTTACCTTTAATGAATTCATCCCAAATCATAATCCCTAGGTGCTTTTCGAAGCTTTAGACTTTTCAATCCTCATGGAATTTTTACATAACTTGTCGCATTTGAAATTTGATGGAAAGGGTACAAAAACCAACCTTGATTATGTAATTGAGTATGTTCAATTTTGTTTCTCAAGTTTTGTTTTTCTGAATAAATCATTGCACGGTTGTTTACCCTTACATTGGATGGTCGTGCTAAGCAATGGTGTTATTCTTTACCCACTACTTTTATCTCATCTTTTAATTGTTTGGTTAATGAGCTTTGTCAGGTTTTTGACAAGTATGAATATCAAAATGTCCTTAATGAAATCAATCAACTTGGAATGGAATCAAATGAATTTCTTGAACATTTTGTTAACTGGTTCCTTCATATTTGTTATGAGTTCAGAGGAGAATGTGGACTGGAAATTTTTAGATAAAAATTTTCGTTTCTTAGTCAGGATTTCAAGAACATATTTTTAATCATATTCATCATGCACTCTCATTCAAAAATAATTTCAACACCCTGAAGAAGAACCAAATATTTCTTTTGTTCCTTGTCACCTTCCTTTTTATGTTCTGTGTTTTGAACCTGTACTGATCCATAAATTGGAAGATCAATTTGTCAATCAAGAATTGATTTTTCTTTCACATATTTCCCTTGATGTTGATTTTTCTGATCCTATCAATCAAACATCTTCGATTGTTGATACTCCTCTTGTCAACCCTCAACTTGTTAATCAAGTTGAATCCTTGGACAACCATGACCCTGATCATTTCCCTTTTTATGAATTGTATGGTGATGATTGTTCAAGTCTCATGGATGAATCTTTATTCCTGAAAGAAGATTCATATCTGTATAAATTTCAAATGGAGTCTGATGTGATTATTGAATATTTTCTTTCAAGTATATATCCTTTTGATCAAGAAAATGATATGCTTATCATTGAGGATTTTGTGGTAATATCAAAAATATATCTGATCAACCTCAAATTACTTACGAATCTCATGATTTGAATGATGACTGTTGTTCAGATAGGAAGTTGGCCATGTTTTCTCAGACTAATTCCCAATCTTGTCAGAATTCAAAGTTAATTCGAGTAAGTAGGACACTTCAGCCTACGCTAATGGTTATTTTAGGTTCATATCACCCTAATGATATATTTTTTTGGTCAGTTCAATATTTTCCTGCAAAATCTTGTCGTAAATGTCATCTCGTGGGATGTCAGCTCTATCTTGAGGGATTCTCGTTTTCTTCACGTGAAAATTTTTAACCCTCAAGGAATTAAGAAAGTTTAATTTTACTTTTGATCTTAAATCACTATATCCCACCTCATGCAAATCCTTAATCTTTGATGTGGAAACAAAGAGATATCTTAGTAAATGTCAAATATTTCTATATAACTTATCTTCTACATCACCCATTGAAGAATTTAACTTGCACAAAAGCACGAATTTTGGTCAACCTGCTGATATTGTTTATGATGTGGATTTATCTTTGATAGGTTTTTCTTATAATATTTTTTCTAAAGGTTAATTTCATGATCCTATTGCAGATTCCCTCGAAGAATCTTACCAGTTATGACCTATGTCTCATAGCTTGTAATTTCTTGCATTTAATCTAGTCTTGTATGTTCATGAGCTTGGTAGTTGATATTGTTGTGGAGTCTTTCATTTGAGAGAGTGACTGAGTGTCTTACACCATTGTTATTACACTTTCTATTTCTATTTGTCGATGCATATGTTTGCATTACTTTTCCTTTTCACTACACTGCATTTCATTCTAGTTTTACACAGTCACATCTTTTGACTAAAAAATTGGGAGAATCTTCTATGGCTGCATTAGAAATTCCATTTGACATGACCTGTTCTTGTACTATTTAGTTTAGGATAGGAGAGGTTGCATTTAGTTAGATGCATTTCATTCTTGTTTTTCTTTCCTTTTCCTTGTTTTGTTTTTCAGCTACATTAGTCTTTGAATAAAGTTAGTTTCGAGATTTAAGATGATGTGGCTAATATTATGTGATAACATAAAACCCTTGAATTATTTTTTACCCTCTTCTTTGATTTGGTTTACATCTTTCAAGTTGATGATTTTCAGATTAAAGCTATGATCCTTTAGATGGGAAACCATAAGAAAACCATGATGATTGTATCTATTTAGGATTATCATTCTTGTTCTTGGTCTTGTATATTAATGATGTGTTTTCTTTCCTATCATCTAAGTAGGGTAAGATAAGGGGAAAATTTTAGTGAAAAAAGCATCAGAGGTCTTAAACCTGTCTCTGAAGGATCAACCTCTTCTACTCTCAATAAGTTGGGATCCCTCTTCCACCTTAGTTGAAATAATAAGTGCTTAAATACAATTCTGTAAAAAGAAAAAAAAAATAATTGGTGAAGAAGAGAAAGGTTCCCTGTGTAGGGAGGTGAAGAAAGCGACTTCACCAGGATACTATCCAGGTTTGCGAGTAGCGAAGAAATGTATGTTCTCCTGAAGCGAGTTTGTCGGAGTACTGTCTAGGCCTGTTGACAGCGGAGGAATGATAGATATGTAAAACTCATACTTGTATTGTTTTAACTCATTGTGTTATATTACCCTTATTTTCGTCGAAAGGATCATGATATGGCTTTCTTTATGATGTGTTACACTGGGCAGTGGAACTAGGAAGACTATATCTTTAACTGGGTAGAGTGGGAAGCTAAGGTGACTCACTGATTGAATCAATACTTCTTGGAGAATTGAGACTTCATGTGTAAATGAAATGATATCAAAGAAGCTCGTATGTTCTCCCATTATGTCACCAAGTTTTTTCGTTGCGACAATGACCCTCTGTAATTTTTTCCTAAGTCGATTTTGGAGCCTCCATGAATTGTCGTTTCAAGCATCTTAGTGTCATTGCATTGTTTGTTTTGTTATTCTAATGTTTTATATAAGTGTCGCATCCTCCTAAGTTAATGTTTCCTAAGTGTTATCATCTTACCTTTAGAAGTGCTTGTGTTATCTTGTCCATAGTAATGTGAACTTGTAGCTTTTCTTGACTTAAAAACTAGCCTTGTTTGCCCTGCACACACACGAAAAGCACACAAAAAGAAAACAAAAGAAATAAAATGCACCCGTTAAGGAAAAAGCACACTTCACGATCACAAAGACTTTCTCTTGTGTTGAGTGCACTCCTTCGAGCTGAAGAAGTGTTCCTTCCTTGAGCACACTCCTTCATGCTTAGCAAGTGTGCCCTTCTTGAGTGCAGTCCTTTAGCATGAAGACATGTACCCTTCCAGAGTGCATGCATGAGATTCCTTGTTACATGAGGGTGCACTCCTAGAAAATAGGATCCCACTAAACTTCCCTTAACTAACGCATTCACTTGTCGACAAGTGGCGAGCATGAATGAGATATATTTTTAGGTAATATCTTTTAAATTAACCTAGCTAGTCATTCATTCTCGTAATCATTCTCATCTAGGTTGAGCATGCATCTTTGGATCAATAAACTCTTCATTGATCTGCATTCTAAATAAGTTTTTTCATGTCAAATCTATTGGTTTCCTTTCATGATTTTGTTATCGATCTTGCTTTCCTTGTTGCAATTTATTTACTTTTCATTTTATTTACTGGAATTTCTAATCAATCTTTCCTCTACAAGTGTTAATTTTCTATCATAGGTTGTGATTGTACATTTTCCTTAACTCTTCACATTCTAATCATTGTTGCGACAACATCCATAAAAGCCTGTAGATATTTCCTCTTCAAAATTCTATCATTAAATCTTGATGTTAGACTTGTCCTTTAACCATTATGTGATAGAGTGCACTTTCGGAAGTTGAAGCCTTCACTAACTCAGAAAACCATGCCCAGAAAAGACAAGTTTTCCTCTTGAGCACACTTCTTCATCACAAAGAACTACACCCTCCTTGAGCAGATGAGCACACCCGAAGGCTTGAATTTTTTCCCTTCATCTCTTCGAAATGCGCCATTGCACCCTCCTTATCCTTGAGCACATGAGCACACCTTGAAAGCATAAAGGCCTGAAGCTTCATTCCCTCACTTCTTTAAAGTGCGTCAGTGTGCCCTCTTAGTATCCTTGAGCACATGAGCGTAACTTGAAGGCCCAACATTTTCTCCCTTATGCTTTGTCAGTGCACCCTATGCCCTTGATGATTTCCCTCTCTTTCTTGAGTGCATGAGCACACTTCAAAGCCATGAATGAACCTTGAAATCTCTTCGTTATTTGAAAGTGTGCCCTCCTTATTTTCATGCATATTTCTTACCCATGCAAGTAGTTATGTGACATCATTGATAGGATTACATTTTCAGTTACATTCGATGGTTATTTGAATATGATTTTATAACACATTGCTTGTAATAGTTAGGATATTTAATAAAGCTAATCATTGTCATCATAAGTGTGCTTCCACAAATAGGTGTTATAGCTACAAGTATTGTTACTCTTTCATCATATGTTTTAACCTTGCCTCCTGCTACGTCTAAAGTGGCCTCCAAAGAAGTTTCAAAGGAAACAACTAAACAAGTAGTTGAAGTGACAAATCCTACCATTCCCATATATGAAAATACACACTACTTCAAAGATAAGTCTATTGAGGTCACATGGAATGGAATAAAAGGCACATTCATGTAGAAACATTTCATAGAAAACTTAAAGGATATGGAAGTATATATCAATATCAAGTGGTTCGGAATGCATAGGATCACATGTAGATTCCCATTCATGTCTTGTGCAAAAGTTATTGAGTGGATTATTACACACATGGATCATTCTCATCTCATGATTCGTAGTGAAAGCAGTGGTTAGCTCGCCACCTATTATGGATAGGACATGCATACTTACTATAAGATGCAAAGGGCCATAAAATATGAAAATAATGACTGCTACACTAGATGGGCCTATATCGACATGAGTGGCATCATCAAATATCGGTGTCAAGAACCTGCTAAGTTCTGTCACCACCCATCTATGGTTCATCTGACCAAGATTCTCATAGATGTATATCAATATCTCATTTCTATGTGTTGTTGATTGCATGGGTGAAATAATGTTGAGGTGTTTGAGGAAAACTAGATATATATGCTCAACATGGTGGTTACCCATGGTAATATCTTAAATTAGGTAGATATATTTTCATTTGAGTTGCAGCATCATGTGGGGTAGGAAAAGGAATCTTTGAGGGCAAACTAGGCACCATAAATTTATATGTCTGCATTTCTACTAGATGGAATCTTTGCACAATATGTTTTCCTAAGAATGTATTGGAATTGTACCCTGCATAACAATTTTCCAATCTACTTCCACTGCAAAGTGTTATTATAATCAAATTTGAGAGGCGCAGACAACAGGTTAGTAGAACACTTCTTTGTGTCATATTCCATATGATATATGAGATATATCCTCCTTTCATGACCAAGTAGGTGAAATAGTCACTACATGATATCGTGGATTGGTTTACAGTGCTTGAGGGTACATACATCAGATGCTTTTGATGACATATTTCCCCTCATCTCATGGCACAATATGTGACCAATAAACTATTCTGGTAAGAAGTAGCATATACGTTGGAGAAAGGGTTGTCAGAATTCCTTCATAGAAGGAATAAATCCCTTTTTCCCACCTTCCTTTTGAGGATCGAATTGTATGAACTGAAGAGCCACAAGGCAAAAGGTGCAAAATACAAGAGTTGGATCACCTACACTTTGTAGTTAAATGCTTTCATGGATATGATCCCAAGAGAGTGTGCATGTGGCATTGTGAAAGTATTGGTTTCAATTGGGGATATTCATCACTGTCTATCGTAGAAGATGAGAAGGTAAATAACTGGTACAATGCAGTTAGAAAGACACATCAAATATTTGAGGCTAGTACACCCCATGTTCCACTAGCTCAAAATGTGTTGGAATAGGAGGAATCACAGATAACCCCTAAATCAATTAGTATAGCTCTCAGGAAAAGGGTTAAGCATGATTCGCCAGGAAAAAGAAGTAGGAAATGGAAAGTCGATCTTTTGGACACCAGAGCTATTCAAGATGAACATGATAGGAGAAATTTAAAAGAAGAGGAGAAGAGGAATCAAGATGAGCTTCTTACGAAGTAATAGGAAGAAGAAGAGGAATCAAGATGAGCTTCTTAGGAGGCAATAGGAAGAAGAAGAGGAAAGAAGGATAAAAGAAGAGGAACAACAAAGGTAGTCCATGAGGAAGAAGTAACACAAATACTAAAGGGAAAAAAATTGACTGAGGGGATAGAGGAATATTTGGAGGAAGATGACACCATCTAGACCATGGATGATGAACAAGGTTCTCTAGAAGAAACTCCTCTCACGAGTGGTCATCTCCCATTTTGCGGAATGGGAATCACACATCCACTGGAAGATAGAGTCATGGATGTGTGCAGTGCATGTTTGATAAACTCAAGAAGAGGATCGTGCAATAGAGGATAAGATACTTCTCAAATGATCCTTAGAATCTAGTCTCAGTATCAATATAAAAGGTGATAATTTCCAACACCAGAAGGAATACCAGGGAAATCATGGCAGCAAATGTTGCTTTTGCTAAAATAGTGCAAGACAAATATGAATATCTTTTGAATGATAATGTACGATAAAGGAGATATCTATATGCAGTAAAGCAATAGGGAGAACACCTTATTATGGAGAATCAACAATTATCTTCACACAACTTCAATACAAGAGAATGGAAGTTAGCCATGCAGGAGGAACTGGGGCCAACGGAAGACACCATGGCATAGTTAAATGATGAGATCATACTTCTACAACAAGTGGTGGCTCCCCTCATTGGCATTCAAAAGAAAGCATAAGAATTTTTGAAGCTTGTGAAAGTGGCAAGAAAAGTGGTTGATCAACTTTAGGAATGGGTCGCCAAGTATCTAAATGTTCCACCACAATTGTTTAGAAAGGATAGGATTTCCACTAAAATGAACTGAGTGCAGTTGAGACTCCACCATCAGAATTACCACTGTCTTGGAGAACATGTGACTAACACTATTGTCACTTATGGTCATCTGCATAATTGTTTCGAGTCTCTAACGCAAAATCATGGGATATCTTTAGTAGGATCACTTGAAGAAATAAGAGCTAAGGAAATAATCTTCCAGGAGATCATGGAATATAAGGAACATATCAAACGAGCATCAAAACAAGAAGTCTTGGAGATCACTAAAGACATTATTCTACAATATGACATCACACCAACCAAAGAGCACATGAAACTCTCATGGCTATGGAATAATATGCAATCAATATCCAAGGCCATTTTGGTAGAGGCACTTGAGGTGAAGATGTGGTATGCAATGGAATTTCTGGTTCAGGTCAAAGTCATCTCCATGGAGTTCAGAGGATGGCACACATACATCACCAATGAGCTCCATGAGGAAGAAAATGATTTTTCAATTTGAAAATAATTTTTCATATTATCAGTTTTATCTCATATAGCCAATATCTCATATGTAATTTGTCTTTTCTAATTAGTTGTATGTAATGAATTCCAAGAGACACGTGTGGAATGTTAATAGCCACACATGGAATGTAAAGAGTAATATATAGAATATTAAAAGTCATAGGAGTTGAAAGGTCGTGAGGAAGATCAAAATTCCTGGTCATTAGTTATAAATAGCTCCTCATAACTCAAGATAAGGGCATGAATTCTTAGATTATTTCCTTGGCTTCTTTTGTAGTTGATAGTTGAGAGATCATTAGTTGGAGAAGCAAGTTGTGGCTTCATGTTCCACTATTTGATCTAGTGTTTCATCTATGAAACAATGTACTTGGGATCTTTCGTTCATAATCAGAAGCTCTATGAGGTGAAACTTCTTCATACATGTATCGTGGATGTAGTAGGACTATTCTTGTTATGGCTATGGTATATGTTGGTTTAATTACATACTAAGTCTAATGAACTACTTCATTATTTAGATATGGTTATTGTTAAATAGGTGATGTTATGCTTTCATGGTTGTTGTTTATTGTGTGGACTAACATACAGGTAATCAATAAGCCTTTCTCTTCTTTCTCGGGTCCTCCTCTAGGATAGTACTATTACTTTCCTAACCAGAGGCTCATTTTCCTTTACCAATTGTGGAAGTTCCCTATGCACCTTACATTTGGTGTCTCACAAAGCCTACATACATGCTGCCCCAAAGAGGTGTTATGATCTCTTGTGTGTGTTTTGTAAGAAAGGCACATATTTGAAACATTTCCAATGGTGGTCGGACCATACATCCAAATGGGACTCCTACACCAAAAGGTGTGAGGTCTAATTGGGACTTCACATAGGGGATATCCCCTTACATGTTGGCGACATCCAACATTGTTGATAGGGAGGAAATAGAGATGAGGAGAGAAGGATATAGGAATAAGAAATACAAAGGTGGAGTGATGGGGTTTTGAAAGAGAGCGTGTTTCTATGAGAGAGAGAGAGAGTAATGGGGAAAGGAATATGGGGGGAAATAGGGAAAGGGAGAGTGAGATAAAAAATAGATAAGGACAAGGGGAGAAATAGAAAGAGATGTGGAAAGGGGTAGAGAGATAGGGATATAGAATGGAAGCATAGAGAGAGGGAGGGGAGAAAGAGAGAGAAGGGAGAGGAAGAGAAATGGAAACATCGGGGGAGAGAGAAAGTGATCGGGAAATAGGGAGAGAGAAATTGATAAGGAAAGGGGGAGAGAGAAAGTGATAGAGAAAGGGGGAGAGAGAGTAAGAGGTGGGGGAGGGGGTATATAGAGAGAGATGGGTAGGGGGAGGGAGAGAGAGGAGGGAGACATACATGAAAAAGGAGGGAGAGGGATATAATAGGGATACATGTTGACTTTTGTAGCTTGGGAGGTACTCCAGAACCCTAGGTACTAGGCTTGTGTGATTTGGCACCACAAAATCCATTCGTGGGCTAAGTACCCAAGCTATGGGCTTTGCACCTAAAGTTGTGGGTGTGAAAGGATAGGAGTTACTTTGGACATTATACCCTTGGAAAATGTGTGGAACCTTTAATGGAGCAAGGGGATACTAAGAAATAGAAGGGAGCATTTTCCAAATGAGAGAAAATAATTTTTTATTTATATGTGTGGGTTGTTTGGGCAAAAGTTCAGGTCGACCTTGGTTTAGGAAATCCCTAGAAGAGGGCTAGTCATTCACCCAAAATATCATATAAATAAAAGAGGAATGGGACCTAATTTTGCACATCCAAGTGCAATAAAAACACAAGAAAATCTATTTGAGGCATCCAAAAACCTAGAGGACGCATACCAAGTGAAGGAGAGGATGAGTTTGGTGCATTTTCTGTGGTTTGGTTTTGTGCAAGACTAGGAGAAGGTTGGCTGATTTCTAGAAGTAGGTTTTGGGGATGAGTAGGAGGGATAACACTTAAGAATGAGTTGCAGGGTTACTTGCTCTATTTTAGAAGAAATTCAAGTCATGTAGGTCTATTTCAAGAAGGAAAAATGACCTAATAAGAAGGAAAAACAGGGTACAAGCAACATCAAAAGGAAGTGTAGGAGGGAGGATTGTTGGGAGAGGTTCAATGAAGTTTTTTTGAGGGCTTAATGAAAATTTAGGACCTAGTTATAGCAGCTTCAAGTGCCCTATCAAACGAGATGAAAACCTCAGGAGACTTCCAAAAAAAGTGCTAGAACATACCTCAAGGATTGAATTAAGTGGGTTTGCTTTTATGGTGTTTGGTTGCTAGGGATAGGTTTGTTCCTAAAGGAGTTGAAGCAATAGTTTTGGGAAGCATCCCAAGTGTTGTTTGGAGGGAATTAGTAGGTGCTTGTTGAGCCCTGAAGTGTAAGATTGGTGAAGGACTACTAAATTGCTAGCAGGGTAGGAGTTGTAGGTGCTCGAGGGGTTGAACTTTGAAGGAATAAAGGGAATCCAAGTGAGCCAATTTGAAAACTCTATTTCATTGTTATAGAAGGACATCTTCAATGAGAATAAGGGCAACATCCAATCCCTTAAAATTTCATCTTGTAGTTGTTAAGTGGTTGAAGTTGGCATACCAAAGAGTTTTTCACAAACGGAGTTGTGAACAATTGATCGAAGTCCTTATGTGTTGACATCCTTTATGGACAAAGGAGAAACTATAGGGCATAAGTTGTTGGAGTCGAGTTCAGTGACCTAAAGGACTTGTGATCATTGATGTAAGAAAATTGCATAGCTACATATTGGAAACCAAAGGACCAACAAAAATTTTCAGTGTATGTGGACTGAAAGGAGCTAAGGAGTGTGCTACATCAACAAGTAAGTTAGTTGTATATTTTTCAAAGTAGATTGGTTGTCAAAGGACTAACACCAAGCCCTAGTTGTATTATTGTATCGATGATTATATTAGGGCCATATTCGTGGTACAAGAGCCCTAAATTGTTGTATTAAAGATTGATTTGTGTATTGTCTACGTGTTGATTTAATGTTCTGTTTATTCCACTATTCAAAGTAGTTTGTTGTGACATTTAAGTTGGTTATGTCAGAGAATGTAAGACCCAAACCTAGATTCTCAAGTTCCATGAAAATTAAAGATGGTATATGAACTACATTGAAGGGCCAATGAATCAAAGCGTTCACAACATAGCATACAACTCAATAGGGAGTTGGTTCCAATGTTGTTGAAGGACTAATAGCAATGGTGAAACTACCAATTGTTCTACAATATGAGGACAAGTTGGATGGGCTATCTAACTATAGTCTATGGAAGGAAAGGACCAAGTTGGTCTTGATGGTCAACAAGATTTAGGACTTTTCCAACAAGGAGATCAAGAAATCGACTAACCCTAATGAGTTTGAGGTATATGAGGAGTTGGATATGAAGGAAAAGTTGATCATCCTATATGGTGTTAAGGATCATTTGATACCTCATTTGTTAGGGAAGAGTAGTGCCCATGAGATGTGGAAGGGCTTTCAAGATTTGTTCGAGAACAAGAACAAGAACAAGAACAAGTTGTTAGTATTGAAGGAAAAGTTGAAGAGCACAAAAATTATGGATGGAGAGGCAGTGGCACCATATCTTACAAGATTGTCTTAGGTTCAAGATGAGATTTCCACCATCAATGAGACTATTACATATTCTGAAATGGTGAGGATTGCTTTGAAGGGGTTTACAGAGGAATGGAAGTTGTTCATCAAAGGGATTGTTGTTAGAGATAAGTTTCCATACTGGAACAGGTTGTGGGATGACTTCATTTATAAGGAACTACAAGAGGAGTACCTTCACTAGAAGAAGAAGAAGACTTTTGATGATGACATGGATTTTGCAGCAATAATGAAGGGAAAGAAAAATAAAGACTTAAGTAAGTTGAAGTGTTTTAGTTGTGGTGAATATGGTCATTATTCGATGAAGTGCGTGAAGGAGTAGGAAAATGATGAGAAGAAGAAAGGGAAGGTGGTAGAATGTGTTAACACTTCTACTAAGATAGATGATCTCTCCAGGAGATTGGAGAGTGAATATTGTGCTCTAATTTCTCATTTCTCTGAGGGTGCAATCAATGAGACTACATGGTATATAGATAGTGGTGCTTTGAAGCATATGGTAGGTTCACAAGTGTTACAGATCGATTTGGGCATATCACTCCCATAATCCAGATCAGTGTTTTAGGGTTCATCAAACCCTAATTTCAATTGCTACATGCCCTAAACAAGTCAACCTTTTGAATGCCTCCTTCCCAGATAGTTTCATGACTTGAAGACATCCTGAAATGACATCTAAAGGGACCAACGCAAGTAGGCCCCTGTAAGGGTGTGCTACGGAGTAGTTAAGTCCATTCCAGGATGCTCTACAGAGCACTTAGGCCCTCTTTGACTTGCGTTGGGCGAGATTGAGTGAAATTAACATAGGGTTTGGGGAATATTCTTATCTTTTGGAGTCTTCTAGAAGTTTCCCTCACTTATCAACTCCTATGAGCTCGAAAATGGATGAGGAATGAGTTAAGATGGATCCTATCCTCTCATCCTTTCCTCCATGGAACTAATTCTAAGTATGGAAGGCCATTCAATACCCCCATTTATGACATAACCTCCTCCATCTTCCTATAAAATGAACACTCATCTAAGTAATCAGGGGTTGGACTTTGATGAACTGTAAGGAGATAATGTTGCTATGAGAATTGACTTTGAGACAAGTATTGTTATGCTACCGGAGTGTCATGCTTTTGATGTGATGTGGATGGGATCAAAGCTAGAGGAGTGACTTCGAATCAGACTTCATGGTTGTAATTATTCCTTCTATTCAATAATGTATTTGAACCTTTTTCCATATGCTTATCTTGTTATATGATGCTTATATGTGTGCATGTATCTGATTCCATTTACCTGTAATTAATAGATATTTTGCTTTGATTGGTTCTTTTTCTTCTGTAGATGTTTACACGTTCTTCTCAAGTGTGTTAAGTACGGGAAGGAGCGACGAGACCGATACAAAGGAGACAAGAGGAAAGCGAAACTACAAGTAGGTCTTCTCATCCTCTTTGTCTTATCTATTGCTTATAGGAAAAGGCTAAAGTGCTTTAAACTGTTGTTCTAGATGTGGCTACTTATCTAGGGAATTAGTATTTATCCGTAGATACCAAATTCTCCAAAATAACAGGATATGTTTGAGACTCTCGCTGACTGGCACTCAATGTTGCACATGAGGGTGGGTCACAAGAATCAGAAAGAGATAAGAGGATATAGTTTCATGCCATTTAGGATGGAGTTAGGTCGGATTATGCGAGTTCAAGAAGTATTGTTTGTACCAAAGCATAGATATAATGTGTTGTATGTCTCAGTGATTGAGTAGAAGGAGTTTGAGGTGATTTTTCACGATGGGAAAGCAAAGCTTAGGCCCGAAGGCTCTAACACTGATGGAGTGGTCATCGAAGTTAGGAGCATTGTTTATATAATAGGATGACAGGAGAGCCTATATATCATGAGAAGCAAAAGCAGAAGTAGGTGCAGGTTCCAGAGTTAGAGGGAGCTAATTCCTAGTGAAGGTTTGTAGGTTCAAAGGGAGAATGTGCAACCCAAGAAGAGCATGTGGTCAATGGGGAGCACGGGTTCCTCTACAGTTGGCAAGAAGGAACCATGGGAAGGCCTGAAAGAATTTTAGGAGAAGAAGAAGGAGGAGGCTTTTTGTGGGAGTGACACTTTCGAGAAGGACGCAGTGCATGCTACAGGGTGTGCTGGAGTGGTGAGTACCAGGAGTTGGGCTAGTGTTGCCAACAGTGATAGTGATGACAAGTTACTTCCTAGTTGTGGAAGTACCTCCCTTGCTAAGAGTGAGTTTTGATTTTTGTAGCTTGGGAGGTACTGCATAGCCTTGGGTACATGGCCTGTGTGAGTTGGTAACACAAAAGCTATTTGTGGGCAAAGTACCCAAGCTATAGGCTTTGCACCCAATGTTGTGGGTGTGAATCTAGGATTTAATTTGGAGATTAGACCCTTCGATCATGTGTGTCACCCTTAATGGAGAAAGGGGCTACTAAGAAATCCAAGGGAACATTTTACAAATGAGAGAAAACAATTTTTGTATTTATATGTGTGGGCTATTTGGGAAAAAGTTCAGGTCAACCTTGCCTTAGGAAAGACCTAGAAGAGGGCTATTCATTCACCCAAAATATCATATGAATAAAAGAGGAATGAGACCTCATTTGGCACATCCATGTGCAATCAAAACACAAGAAAATCTTCCTGAGGCAGCCACAGACCTAGATGATGCAGACCAAGTGAAGGAGAGGACATGTTTGGTGCATTTTCTATGGTTTGGTTTTGTGCAGGACTAGGAGAAGCTTGACTAAGTTCTAGAAACAGGTTATGGACATGCACAAGAGGGCTAACACTCTCAAGAACAAGGCGTAGGGTTCCTTGCTCTATTTTGGAAGAAGACTGATTCTTGTAGGTCTGCTTTAGGAGGGTTGTAAGGTCTAATAAGAAGGCAGAACAGGGTCTGAGCAACATCAAAAGGAAACACAGGAGGGAGGACTATTACGAGAGGTTGAGCGAAGTTTTTTTGAGTGTCTAAGGCTGAGTTTAGGACCTGTTTGCAACAGCTTCAGGTGCCCGAACTAGGGGAATGAAAGCCTCAGGATACTTCCTAGAAAAGTGTTAGAAGAGACCTCAAGGATTGAGGAAAGTGGGGTTCGTTTATGATGTTTTGTTTTCAGGGATAGGTCTATTCCTAAAGGAGTTGGAGCAATAGTTTTGGGAGGCATCTTAAGTGTTGTTTGGAGGGTTAGTAGGTGTCTGTTGAGCCCTAAAGTGAAGGATTGGTGAAGGAATACTAGACTGCTAGTAGGTCAGGAGTTGTTGGTGCTTAAGGGGTTGATATTTGACGGAGTAAAGAACAACCAAGTGGGGTGGTTTGGCAGCCCTAGATCACTATTGGAGAAGGACAACTTCAGTGAGAAGAAGGGTAACCTCCAAGCCATTAAAGAAATTTTGAAGTAAAAAAAGGGTCTCAAAACAAAATGTACAACTAAAATCAACTTTAGAAGAACCAATAGGATTAAATATGATGATGTCAAACATGGGGGATGATTCACCATTTCTGGAGTAAAAAGGTAAAAAGATTAAAAAATTTTAAAAATTTTAAAAACTATTTTTTTCAACTTGTATTTTCAACTTATCTCCCTAAGTTTTTACTCAAATTTCGAGTTAGAGCACTCATTGGATGTGGAATTTAATTCATTATCTAATTAATACCCATGTTGCATACTTTCGATGAACTCCGCTACAAGAGAAATGAGAAATACATGAAAAATATAATTACAATCATGTTTTCTCATGTATTTCTCATTTTTTGTATAGCAAGGTCTATCGAAAATATGGAACATGGGTACTCCTTGGATGAGGAATTAAATTCCACATCCAATGAGTGTTCTTCCTCAAAATTTAAGTAAAACTATAGGGAGATAAGTTGAAAATAAGAGTGGAAAGAGTAGTTTTTTCTTTTTTCCCTCTAAAATTTGATGATATAATCTACCTTATTTTATTATTTGCACTATTATTTTATAATATTCCTTAGGAGCCTCTTTTTAGACCTACAAAATTATCTAATTACCTTGAATTGTCATGTTGTAGCTGCTAAGTGGCAGAAGTGGGCAGACCAAAGATCTAATCACAAACAAAGTTTTGAATAGCTTATCGAAGTCCCTATGTGTTGACATCCTTGGTGGACAAAAGAAAAAATAGAGGGAAAAATTTGTTGGATTTGAGCTCAGTGACCTAAAGGACTTGTGATCATTGATAGAAGCATATTGAAGAGTTGTAGGTTAGAAAACAAAGGACCAACAAAAGTGATCAGGGTATGTGGACTGAAAGGAATTGAGGAGCGTGCTACATTAGCAAGTAATTCAATTGTATCTTGTTCAGGGTAGATTTTTTGTCAAAGAAATGACACCAAGCCATATTTGTATTCTTGTATCAGTGATTGTATGAGGGTCACGATCCCTGGTACGAGAGCCATAGAATTTTGTATTAAATATTGATTAATATAATGAAGTTGGGTTGAAAAAGTTAAAATTTGAGTATTATGTGTGTGTTGATTCACTACTATGTTGTTTTCATTGTGCAAAGTATTTTGTTGTGGAATTTGAGTTGGTTGTGTCCAATATTGTAATATGAAAACCTAGATTCTCGAGTGTCATGGAAATTCAACAATACATATAATGGTGGGAGGGAGATGGGTAAATGAAGAGAGAGATAAAGATAGGGGAATATATAGAAAAGAGTGAAAGAGAGCAATGGATATAAAGAGAGAGTCTGAAGGGGTAAGAGAGTGTGTGATGGGAAAAGGAAAAGAGAGGGGGCTTAGGTAAAGTGAGTGAGAGAACAAAAGAGGGATAGGCAGGGGGGACAGATAGGAAGGGATAGGGAAGGGGGTTGAGAGAAGGGGTCTTAGGGAAGTGGGGGGGAGAGAAAGGGATATGGAGAGAGAGAAAAGGAGAAAGAAGGGGCAAGGGATGGAGGAGAGAGGGGAGGGAGGGATAGAGAGATAAGGAGAGGGAAAAATAGAGTAGGTTAGAGAGATTATGTGTGTTAGGGATAGAGATAGAGAGAGTGACGGGGACATGGATATGCATGTAATAAGGAAAGGGAGAGAGAGATAGAAAGAAGGATAGGGATAAGGGGAGAAATTGAAAGAGATAGGAAATCAGGTAGAGAGAGTGGGAGGCTTACAAATAAATAGAAATATATGGATATATAATAGAGATATATGGTTAGAAAGAGAGAGATAGGAAAAGGAAAATGGAGAGTGGGGTAGGGAAAGGGAGAGAGAGATCAAAAAAAGGATAACAAATGGGGGAGAGTTAGAAAGGGATATAGAAATGGGTAGAGAGGTGGGGCCTTAGAGAAGGCGAGAAAAAGTGGGATATCAGAGGGAGACATTTGGAGAGGGGGAGAGAGAAGGATAGGGAAAGGGGGGAGAGAAAGAGATAGAAGAGAGAGACATAGGTGGAGAGAGAGAATGAGTGATTGGGAAAGGAAAAATTAGAGAGGGAAGGGACTAGCAAAAGGGAGAGAGTTATAGAAAGAGGGATAGGAAGAGAGGGGGGCTTGGGGAGGAAAGAGAGATAGGAGGGAGACATAGGAAGAGAGAGATAAAAAGAAAGGGATAGAGAAATGGAGAGAGAGAGGGATAGAGGGGGGATGGTTATGGAAAAGAGGGAGAATGAGAGTTAGGAAGGATGGTGAAAGATGGAGAAAAAAATACATACACGTTATTAAAGCATGTGCACATACTTTAATGTGTGTGCATTTTATAGATGCACAAGCATTACTAAATTAAAAAGAATGGTTGGATCAGGGGGTGGTGGTCTAAGTGACCACTTTGGTTTTAGGTTCCGGTTGAGAAACCCCTTGGTTTAGTATACATAAACCAATACACATCCATTTTTGCCATTGCCTAATTTTCAACCATGTTATTGTATATTCTCTATATATTCATTGCTAATAAAATTGGACACACTTATAAAGATTTCTATACAAATTCTAAAAATATATATTTTTGGAGAAATTATTGGTATTAATTTTTTTAATTAATATCTAAAATTTCTAAAAAACATAGTTCTCTTATTCCCAAAATAACATTGGCTTGATTTAACTATATTGAATCGGAAAATAACCCACACTAATATAGGCAAAGATCTATGTAATAATAATAAAATGATATGCTAAGAACCTCATAGCCAGCATAACGCTCAACCTTTTCATTTCAAGGCTTTGTTATAATTCTTAACTTAAAATATATATATAAAATCAATATTAAAAAGCATGGAAAAAATAATATGTTATTTACAACCTTACAAATTTGTTTTAAAAAATCCATCATTTAAATACCAAATCCACGCCACCTTGTCCTAAAAACAATTGTGTAAATACTTCTAATAATTTTTAGTTATCACATTTCTGATTTCCCATATTTTCATGGCAACCAATGTGTCATCACTGGGTAGCATATCTTGCACCAAACCTTAATATTTTTTAAAAATGTGATGTATGAATTTCATATTAAGCGTAAAGAAGTTAGAAAATACCTTATACTACATTTTACAAAATACATTTTTACTGAAGGATTATTCATATTAAAGTATAAATTGAAGGCCTTGTCCATCAAGGCCACAAATTTGTTAAACTTATTTTTCATAAGTGAATTTTTTTTCAAACAATTTGATCATAAAAGTTGAGTTTTTTTTAATTTTATTTATTACGGTGGAAATAGATTCAATACTATTTTTTCGTAGGAATCTAGTGATTTTTTGTTTCAAAAATTTGATCATAAGAATGTTTAAATCATTTTTTTGATGATGGAAATGGATTCAGTGATTTTTTGTTTCAAAAATTTGATCATAGGAATGTTTAAATCATTTTTGATGATGGAAATGGATTCAGCACCATCAAAAACCTCGGAGCACCCAAAATCCTGAAGTTTAATAGCTATAACCCAGATTTCCCAAAATCTCTACTGAATTTTGACAAAAATCATGTTAAAATTTCCACTATTTTCCAAGCAAATTTATAACCTTGTTAAATTACTCTCAAATTAAATAATTTTAATAATAAAAATATATATTTTATATTTTATTTAAAGCTTTTTCCCTTTTCTTTTATTAAATATGTTTAATTTTATTTAAAATTGACTTTGAGATAAAGGAAAGTGGCATTCCACTAGAAAATGGTGCCATTTGAGAGTGTTCTCATCCAGAGAAAGATTTTTGATTAATTTATGTTTTTTCAGAAGAAAAACCGTGATTCATTTTATAGCATTGGAATATAATGGGACATTTTACATATATTGTCATGACCGCTAGGCGCAGACATAGAAAACCAGCATTGTTTTAAATAGGCTGCATCGTTCAGGAAGAAACATAAAACCAGGAAATTTGTTGTGCATATGAGGATGAATTGACATGGAATAAATCATAGTTAACATGTCTAGATCAGATTATTTTAAATGCGTGTGTGTCTATGGGACAGATTTCAAAACTGTTGGATAATAAAACAGAGCAACGTTTAAAAACGGTAGGAAAGAAAGAAGCAATATTTGAAGCAGTCAAGTGGATTTTATGGTTTGAGCCAAAATCATAATCATAATATACATTCTAATTATCACTACATAGCAAATGTAACAAATTTGTGTGTAAAGAGTGATAATGTTATTTTTGTTAATTTATATAGTGTAGTGTTCTATATATATATAATTGTTAGGGATGATTAAGTTTTTTAAATATATTGGTTAGGGTAGGATTTTCGTTAATAATAGATTTTTTTTATTATTATAATTATTTTAGTATTGATTAATGGAATTTATAATGTTTAATTTTGAAAAATAAGATTTTTAAACATTTGATTGGACTATAATTTAAGGTTTTATTTCCATTTTTATATAAGATAATGTTATGTGATAATTACCTCAAATATTTTGTCATAATTTATGGATATAGTTGCAATATTTATGTACAACTTTTAAAAATATGTGTAGTGATTTTGTAATCTTAAGCTTTGCTTGAAAATAAAATCCTTGAAAATAACTCATACTTCAATAAATAACATATTTATCATCTATTACTTTCCGTCATAATTTACGCAAGTCTTTGCATAAAATTTGGATACAAATAAGATGTGAATAAATATATTTAAGGGCATTTATTATCCACCATTATTTATGTTTTCCTCATTACTTATCTAGGAATAAATATGTAAATGTGTAAACTCTGTAGAGTAGCCATATAAATTAAATGAGTTTAAATTCCAATAGACATAAATCCATAATAAACATCAAAACACTTCCTTCACCATACATATCAAGTTGTTAAAATTAACTTGATTTAAAATTGTTAGGATGTGTTGTTGACTTTATTTTTTATTTTTTTATTTGACAACCTAGATTGATTGTCAAGGGAATATGCTCAACATATGCATGCTAAGTGCTTCCTCTGAATGTTTATCAACGACTCTCGTGTGTTAGATAATTTGTTAGATTGCATTGACTTTTAATAAATATAAAAAATTTGATGTGGGAACACTCACCAATTTTTTAGGGATTTTCAAAGATAGAAACTCTTCAACACTTTGGTTTTTTATCAAGACCTGAGATTCTCAAGGGTTAAGTAAAATCAAAGCTAATAATAATATCTTTGTTGCAATAGTTATAATAATATTGTTGTTGCAATAGCTTTTTTGTTAATTGCTTCGTGAGAATGCTTATCAACCACTGTAGTGTGTTAGAGAATTTGTTAGATTGCATTGACTTTTAATAAATTTTAAAAAATTAATGTTGGAATGCCCACCATTTTTTTAGAGATTTTCAAAGATAGAAACCCTTCAACACTTTGTTTTTTTTATCAAGATTTGAGATTCTTAAGGGTTAATTAAAATCAAATCTAATAATAATATTTTTGTTGCAATAGCTATTTTTCTTATATATTTATCAATGGTAGATACAAATGAAGCCTTGAGCTATATCAACCACATTAATATTTTTAATGTGGTTGTACTAGTTATTAATATTAATGACAAAAAGGATTAAGTTAAACATATATACATTTTAAGAAAATGTATAACAAGATTCTTAACTATGAAGATTCTTAATTTGTAAATAATCTTTGTTACAATTTGATGGGCCAATACCATGTCTTATCAATATCACATGCCCAAAAAACCATAACTCATTTCATATGACACTTGTTTATATGATTTTTTTTTAATTAACAAATTTAATTAAGAGAGCAAAAGAAACCTAACTATTTTGGAAATAATTTTATTATTATTATTATTAATCTAGGATAATCGGTAATTTTGGAAATAATTCTTAGCCTTTGATTTGCTTATACTGCTAATGGTATTCTATGTTAAAGAACAAGTGAATGGACAAGATATGAAACATAAAACATTGAACTATCTTTATTATTCACAATGATATACATTTATACAATTTCCATGGTTGTTGGATTCAACTTCTGAGGTCTTTTGGACTCCAATGGCTCATCATATTCCAGTCCCAAAACCCTTAGCAAATTAGGTGTCCAACATTCCCCCCTTAATCCGAAGGAGTATATATGAGTCCAAGGAGAGAGCTAGAATACAAAAATACAACAATGTATGATAGAAATACGCTGAGTGTTCTCTCTAAGATGATTGTATAAGGTAGGAGAACTCAAGGTCTCAAATTGTGGTGGTTTAATGATGACCACCAACACTAGAACACTTAGTGCAATTCTTGGAACAAATCCAAATATGGCTAGAAGTTGAAAGTCTTCTGCTAGAGGAAGTGCTCCCTAATTTTCTAAAAAGGGATAGCATTGAGGTCTCAACCAAGGGTGGTTTAAGGTTGACCACCAACTCTGAAATGCTTAGTACAATTCCTAGAATAGTTCCAAATCTGGCTAAAAGTTGAAGTCTTCTATTAGAGGAAGTATCCCTAATGTTCTGAAAAGGGATACCATCAACCTGGAAAAGGGAGGTCTCAACCTGCAGAAAAAGGGAGAACCTCAACTTGAAAAGGGAGTTCTCGACCTGCGGTGGTTTAAGGAAGGCCACTAACCAAAGGAATGCTCATGGACTTCTCTGTCTCTGCCTATAACTTTCAATCTGGGTATGGTTGAATTTAGCTCTAGGCTTAAGAAGCAAGTTCAGGTTGTAGCTCAGGCTCGTTTGATTTATCTTTGAAGCTTGTAGATGACCATAAATTCCCCCCTAGCAGATACAAGGTGAGAAGATGAAGAGATCTCAATTGCAAGACTTTTCAATTATCGAGAAAAAATCCTATGGTAGGAGTGAAATATCATCTTGGTTGTTGAAGCCCATTGCCAAGAAGCAATCCATCCAAGGTGAATATTTGTTCTTGCAGGAGGCTTATTGCTAAAGAATTGGTTTGAATGATGAGTGTATTGACCACAATGTTCACATGGGTGAAGATAAACAATGATCTTTCACATGGCCAACTTTGTTACAATGTTGGCCTCTGCCCAATTTGTGGTTATGGAGGAGGAGAAGAAACATGTGAAGAAAAATCGTCCTAAAGAAGTCCAACACTATGAAATTTGATGGGTTTTGAATAATATGGAGTATGAAAGGATACCTTATTTTCATATCCAAGACTTGTTCTTTTCTTATTGTTGACAAGATGTTCCCAAGGTCTAATGATGGCTTGGGAAGTGTAGACTAAATTTCTGCAATTGCATGCAAATATTCTAAGATGGGCTGATTGATATGATCATTTTCGAGTTGTTGATGAGATTTAACTTTAGACTGAAAAATGAGATTATTCTGAACAAAAACAAGTTTAGAATGACAACTCTTCTGCAATAAATCATCTTATTGTAGATGTGATTCAAGTTGCAAAAAATCAATTCTCTTATGCATTTTGCAAGCAAGTTTGAATGTCAAAAAAGATTTCCTTGCTAATTTTTATTATATCTTGAGAAGTAGAATGTATTAAGAGTTTTCATGAACTATAATGCCTCACCAATTTGATCCATTTTCTCTATTGTCAAATTTACACTTTAACAACACTAAACATAACTATACATAACTATGAACAATGAAAAAGAAGAAACACCCACTCACAATACAATGTCACTCCAAAATGTCATTTCCAAACTAACTAATACATCATTCAAAATCAAGTCATTTGTAGTGACTCTATCGTTTTATATAGTCATAGTAGGACTTCCCACTGCGTTCAAAAACAAATCATCAATAAAAATGCCAAGATACTAATAAAAGAGAGCAGGAGATAATGTCACCACGAACATAAAGACCACTCTTAGCTTAGACCACAAAATAAAAAAATAATAATCAGTATCCTATCCTTCAAGGTCACACCATAATATCAAAGTCCATGCAAGTTCTCTTAAAGAAACTGCTTATTCAGTAAATGCGCAGGAGTTTTATCAACTTGGATCTTCTGCCTTCGGTTTATTGGGGGCCAATTTCCAGTGAACAATTTCAATCAGAATATGACAACGAACCTGGACTGCGTGCACCTCTTTTATCAACTTCACATTTGAGTCATCCTTGCAAACATTTTAGCCCAATAATGCACCTTACAAACAACATTGTCTAGCTTCCCATAATGTGCCTAGCATTTAACTCGTGCGACTAAAATTGACTCTATAATGGAACAAGGTTAAAAAATTATGTGTTATGCGTGCTTGAAGAGCTAGAGACCAAGTGGTTTACCAATTTAATGTAAGAATGAAATCGTCAGAAGGGAATACATGACCTTTGACATGGATGATAAACCACAAAAATGTGTTATATATGCATAGTATGAATACATCACCATTACAAATAATCGTTTTGTCATATAAGATTCGCTGAAGGACTCTTTATCGAAGGTGCTTGATAGCGCATCACAACAACTTAACAAACCTCACACCAAAGTGAATATGTTATTATTAAAGGTGCTTGGTCCACCGAAATTCCCTAGTACCACATTTCTATCGCTCATGGATCCAGTCTCTTCAAATATGGTGTGTCAACCAAAGCACCAGAGAGGCCAAGTTTTGTTGCCTTTCCTACCCAATAAATCTCTCTGGGCTAACTGATAAATATGAAGAAGTACTCAGAAATATCAAACACTGCAATACCATGGACAAATAAACACCGCAACAATGATCGAAGGAGAGGTCCTTGTGTAGGGTTTGACATTGTTGTTGATGCCAAATAAATAAATCTTATTCACAGTTGAGAGAAATGCATTGAACAAGATGGTTAACGATGAGCATGCACTAAATAACATTCTCACACCACTCAATGTTTATGATACTTTTATAGTCTTTTTTCATGAATAGAGTCTTATATTAAAGAGAGTGGAGTAGGAAACAAAGGGTAGCACCATAGCGCAAACTCAGACGTAGAGACTAGAGTGACATCACAGCCAAAAGAAAAACGTTGATACAGAAAATGCTCAATGAAAAAATATTCAAACTATACCCTAGTATTTTCATCGAATAGTAACCCTGTGGGAATTTTGAATCAATCTTACATGTAGGAATGAACATTACTTTGCAATTTTGTTGGATAGAGTGAAGGACTAGTGGGGGTGCTATTACATATCAAGTAAAGAATGATGGGTAGACAAGAGTGACCAAAGACGTTTCTATGTTCTTTGGATGTTGCAGACCCGGTAAGGATGAGGGAGAACACCACCTTTTACTATTTGGGGACTATGGGAAGAGGTACATGACTAGCATGCATAGAAAGATCACAAAAAATAGTGGTTAAAATTTGGGCAAGGAAGGAGTATGTCTACTCTCATACCATGTTAAACAACACAAGTGAATAGTCAATATATAAAAGATCAAACATTGAATTGCCTTTATTATTCACAATGATATACATCTATACATTTTCTGTGACCGTTGTATTAATATTCCAAGGTCTTTTGGACTCCAACGACTGTTCATATTCTGCACCCAAAACCCTTATTAGATTAGGTGTCCAACATTCTAGAATATTCTATGGAGGTTAAATCCCTATCCTACATTTAATAATTATTGACAATTAAATTAAAATTTTGGAAGTCTTATTCTGAAATAAAATAGTCATGCATATCGGAATAACTAGTGGTTACTACCCACCAAAATTTATGCAAGTCCTTGTTCTTGACCAATCATTTAATTTATCCACTTCACATCTCAATTTATTACTTTTAGCTAAAGCAAGACTATAGGATTCGATTTGCATATTAATCACTATTAATTTAGCATTAACCAATGTAGATTATATTTTTTAATGCAATTTTCCCCTTAATATAATTTCTAACTTATTGGCAAGGACTAAATTACCTTACAACACTTGTTTCATACTAAAAATCACATAGTAAATAAGTGTTGTAGGGTAGTGTAGTCTCTGTCTTTGAAATTAAGGATTATGTTGCTACAAAATTTGCATATAGAAGCTGCTAGCATGATACATATAAAGCATACTATGAAATATTTAAACTAATATTTATATAGCATGGAGAAGAATAATATATATTTTTCATATCTGTAAGCTAACATAAAGTGATGATTTTATGAAATTGTTTTACAAAGCACAATTGTATTCATATTCATATGACAAAGTTTGACAATTTATATCCCCCCCAAAAAATAAAATCAATTACGAAGTAGTAACTTTAGTAGGACTTGCTCAAATCACATTTACATTATGTGCGCATACAACTAAGTGGATGAATCATTCATACATATCTGAATTACATATTTTTTAGTGCAATGCACAACTACATAGTGTTGATCAATTTGGCTTGACGCTTATAAAGATGCTAGAGCCTTTCCTGGGTAGGAACTAATAATGTGAAAATTGTGAGGTATTTTTCTTGGGTTTCTTTTGGCCTAACCATTCAACCATTGACCATCTTATAATTTATCGATGTTTTGAAAAAAAGATGAAGATTTGTTTTATTAATGCTTCTTTAGTTTTTCTAAAAATTATCATACTATGTCTAATAACTTTGAAAAATACTAGAGAAAGTGGGAATTCAAGTAGAGTGGAGAAGAGCTACTTTCTAATTATATGAAAAGTTCATTGTAAAATTGAGGATTCCAATAAATGATAGAATTGTAAGGACTGGTCAAAATCAAGAGTAAAATAGATAAGAAATAAGAATGTCTTTTTTGTTTGACTTATATATAAATTAGTTAGTTAGAAAATTGAATCATAAAGAATAAATGAAGTATACATATAAGAAGTTGTGTTTTTTTACTGTTAATTTATGTGGATGATGTTGTGTTATTAACAAATCATAAATGTACTTGTGATAAAAATATAATCATTTCATATAATAGTGTCATTTTCTTCTTAGGTAATATCATTGTTATTATTTTAATTCTTGTTTAGAGAAATAAATAACCATGAGCATGAATGCCCTCTATTATATACATAATATATGAAAAATGAAATAGTAACAATAACAATTTTATATGGTTGTTGGTTGATTGATAGGGTTATTAAAAAAATTCTAGAAGAATGTTATCTATTCTATTAATAGTAAATGGAAGAAAAGATAGTAACAACAACAATTTTATATAGTTGTTGTATGGATTGTAGAGTTAGTTAAAGAATCATAGAAAAAGGTTGAAAACATTAACAAAATGTGTTTAATAAAATAATAATGCATTAAAATACAAAATTATTCTAAATAAAATAAATTAAAAAAAAAAAAAAAAAAAAAAAAAATAAAATATATAATTTAATTTGATATTATTTATATATAAAATCAATTATTCATAAAAATAATATAAATACAAATAAAATTTATTTACTCTAATAAATGTTAAAAAATGGTTATTTTCCTCACATAGAATGTTAGAAATTCTATAAAACATTCTCAACTAATAATACATCCAAAGGAAAATTTATAGACATATAAATATATACTTTACATCTAAAAAAAATTGAGAACATAATACATGTAACTAAAAGAGATACTATTAACGAAAAAATAAAATGAAAATACTCAATGTAAATATAAACATTTTTTGTTCTCAATCCCACAGAAATTTATTTGTATATCCACTTTATTCTATATATCCATAAAGCATATGATGTTTGTTCCACTCCATTATCTTATTTATGAAAATATACTCATTGGATATATCAGTGATGCATTTTGCATGCAAAGTAAAGATGGATTAAAATGTGATTAGGTTGTTGTGCTTTTGTGTGTAGATGTAATATGTATGTGCAACTAAAGTACATCGGTTCAAACACTCCTCTGCATCCTCATTCTTCTCACACTCCTTTTTACCACTTAATCACTGCACTTTTTTTCCGTTCCCTAACTGTAATGTTTAAAAACAAAGTCAAGACGATGCAACTGAAAAAAAAACAAAACAAAAACAAAACAAAAACAACTAGAAAATAATCAAATAAATATTTATCACTATGAAATATTCCTATTAAAAAGCCAATATAATCTTATAACTAGGAAATTCACCAACAAAATCTTATAGCATGTCTTTAGGATAGAATTTTTCCCGCTACCTAAAAACAAATAAAAGTTAAAATATTAGTCAAATTGATATCTAATTGTGGATTAATCTAATTAAAAATTAACCTGAGTAGGAGGCTCTCCATTGGTGGAAGGAGCAAAGATATTAATTAACATGAAGGTGAAATAGAGCAAGATCCTTACACCAAGAGAGCCCAAGAAGACCCTCAAAATACAGACACACACAAATAAAGTCTCCTCCCGCAATATAAGTCGTCAAATAACTTCTTGTCAAAATACCTGAATACCACCATTCACGTACCCATCTCCCCTCACATGAACACGTGCCACAATTGATTTCGTCCATCCTGACGATTATGGGGTTATGCATGTATGTGTGTGAGAACACATGGGGTATGGGATGCATGCATGCCATGGCTTTCTGTTTGTAGGTGGGCACACATGTGGGTATAGCATGACCAACTTAGCCTCTTGTAACTAATTGGGATGTCACAAAGTAGGGGTTTTTCAATGAATACTGCCTACTCTTCAGAATTAGCAGATTTTATTGGTGAGATGGGACAGATGGCGTTAAAAAGTTGAAATAAGACATCAAAATCGTTATGTAAGTGTTCACAAATTAATTTTTTTAATTATAATAAAAAATGTTATTTATTTCTAAAGTTCAACATTAAAATGTTACATGACTGAAACTTTAACTAACGATAATCAAAATGTAAATTTAAAATACAAATTAATTGCTATAGTCTTTCCTTCTTTCCTTAGCAAGGACTATTAAATTAGGTAATTTGAGAATGTGACTTTTATAATATTTGTAGCATGGCCTTTAACGATTATCTTATCCTGAATGTAAAGTTGGTCATTTTAATCACTCTCTTCATTAAAAAACACCTTAGTCCTGAAAGAAGGATGTGATGTAACAAAGAGGTTAGTTACACAAGTTTCCAAACGTGTTGCAACTATGGTCATATCTTCACCCTTGCTCCATGCCCCCACCACGTGAGAGAAATTATAGATCCTATGGGTAAACGAACCATCAAGTATTGGCGATAGAAAGTAATCAAAGTTTACATGAGCATGTACACATTTACCATGCCCACTTTGAACAAGAGTGTGCCACCTAGAAGGTAGGGACTGGAGTGGATCAATATTTGTAAATGACATATATACACAGTTCTGAGCATGCAAGGAAAACCAAAAAGGGGAGGAATAAAAGGGATAATGGATAATATATTTTAATAAGTAGGGAAATGAATTTCATAAAATTATTACCTTTACATTAAAGTATTAAAAGATTAATATAGAAAAGGCATCCAATTATAATAATATAATAAATTTTCATTTTTGTCAATTTTGTGAAGAGAAAACATTTTAAAATTAACAATCATATAAAATTAAATAGACTAGTAAAACTAGATAAATATTAATCTTATAATAAACATCAAATCACTTCAAACATATATCTCAAGTTTCTAAATTTTGAAAAATCATTAGAATTAATTAAATTTATAATTTTATCTTAAAATATAATAATAATTATTAAGTGATAAAAATATTAATATATAAGATAAAGATAATACATTTCAAAAAAATATAACAATTTTTTCAACCATGGAGATTCACCCTACTTTATGTTAAAGATTTTTAATTTGTAAATAAGCTTTGTTACAATACTATAGGTCAATACCATCGTTTATCAATACCACATATCCAAAAACTAAAACTCATTTCATATGGCACATGTTCATATCACATCTTTCTTTTATTTAATGAATTTAATTAAAAGGGAAAACATGCATAA
Source organism: Pinus taeda (assembly GCA_000404065.3). Taxonomy (NCBI): domain Eukaryota; kingdom Viridiplantae; phylum Streptophyta; class Pinopsida; order Pinales; family Pinaceae; genus Pinus; species Pinus taeda. The sequence continues at coordinate 126,274 of APFE030734527.1, forward strand.
CTATGCTAAATCTCAACGTTTTTCGTGTATATTATTAAGAATTTTTAGAATATTCTATGTAGCTTCTCCATAGTTTAACATTATGGATTGAATTTTATTATTTTTATTAATATTTAAAATTATTTATCTGCAATATGATTGGTTCAGATAATTTTTGGAACAACAAAATGCCATGTGAATAATCTTTGGATGTAGTTGCAATATTTATGTCATTATTTTTAATTAATTTTAGAATTTTTATTGTTAGGCTTCTTAGGAAACCACTTAAAATTAAAATCGTTGAAAATAACTCATACTCGCTTAAATAACATATTTACCCTCAATTATTATCCACCAAAATTTAAGGAAGTATTTGCATAAAAAATGGATAGGAACAAGATGTCAATAAATAAACATACTATGAGTCGTTACTCCTCACCATTTTTTATGTTTTTTTCAACATTTTTAATATTTATGTTTTTCATGAATATATTCAACGTGTCTCTCACAGATATATCTTGCAAGAAAAACTACCCTTTAAAATATATCTATCTATACTTTTCGTAGAAAATGTAAGACTTCTAGTGAACCTCCTCAACAAAAAAATTATCACTACAATAAGATATTATTATTACCACTGCCACAATGCATAATTACAACTAACAAAACACCTAAATTTACCAATCAATAAAACTTAAATTTGTTGGATTCTAAACCTAAACAAAACTAAGTGGTAGGTACTAACTATTATGTAAGTGAAAAATATATTTTTCTCATGCTTATGGATATTTCACTATGAGTGTAAAATATATTTTTAGTGTCTGTGGAATAAAGCACTAGTAAAAATATGGGAAATGGCGTAATGTAGAGTTTGTGGTATACAAAAAGGTTGGATACACTTAGCTTAGTCATGGAAAGTGTAATGTTTGTAGGAAGTGGTAGCTCCTGTGGTGACCATGGGGAGTGAATATGGTATTGGTGGTGGTATTGTAGCCCCATACTTCCTTCATCAAAATAATATAGAGGTAAGCAGACTAAGGTGTTATTATGTTCAGGGTTCAGGTCTTCAATAGGATAGATAGACATAGAATGTTTGCAGTATAGATAAATGTGAAATGAGACCAATAGTATGATATGCTCTAATGGAAAACAATGATAAATTGGAATGTATCTTTATGAGAATATTGACCTCAATAGCTATATACACCCTTTGTTTAAGGATAAATAATATAAGAACAAATGGGAAGAGGAATCTTAAAGGAGGAAATTAATCCATTCCATATCTAAATAAAAGTTGAAGTTGGTAATATGCAAGATTTAGAAAGTAGGTTAGGCAGTATATAGGGAAGTTAATGAGGGGATACAAAGGGGGACTACTATCTGGTTCAGTTGACCTAGAATTTGACAACATAGTTGGATCGAAAATTATTATAAAATGATCTAAATTATTTAACAGAATCATATATAACGCAATGCAGACCCCCCAAAACTATTCAATGAATATTGAAGAAAGATCAGGAGGGGGTCAAGAATGTGGAAGAAAAGATTGGGAATTTCAAGTGTTAAGTAGCAGATAAATGGATTAGTTGTAGTCTATGGTGGTGTAGAATTTAGTGTTGTTGGTTGCAAGATAACTGCTCATGAAGTTAGTTGGAAGCAATTGGAGGCTCAGAAGGATGATTTATTCTCATCGTTTATGTTTCATCAATGTGGTGCTTCTATACATCCTGAATTTATTCCTCCTTTTTGGAGTTGTTCTCTTAGAATGGTGTGTTCCCTCCAATATCTGTTGCAAGTTCCGATAGAGCACACAAACATTAAAGTTGTTAGGTGGAGGTAGATAAATTTGAAATGAGTATGTTGGTTTTTTTTTATGGAAAAGGTTACATAGACATCATCACTGGCTTAAAGTTATTTGTCGAAAAGATGATAAGAAAAAATTATTGAATAAAAATTATGAAAAGAGTGGTCTAATACATCCAAAATAATGCCTAGTGTAGACTAATTTGAAGGGAACATTCTGGTTGGGATTTTCATCTCTGATCTCGTTGTACCTTTCCAAACAAAAACATCCAATCAGTGAGAGTGGTTGGGGTATTTGTAGGAGGGGCATATAATCATTGTGAGAAGCTCCTCTACAATTCAATTGGGCACATTCTATGGAGAGATAGTGTGGTGGGGTCAAACAATAGTCTTATTGGTATACATTGGTTGTCTCTTCTCAGTATGTAGATTGGGTGCTCTAAAGATTCATTGGAGCCTGAGGATCAAGAAGGTAGCCAATGGGGGTCTTACATGATAAGCATGAATCCTGGCCTCCAATAATATTTATTTTTCTTCCCTTTACAATCATATGTGTTTCAACTCCAATCTTTGAATGGATGTTGGTTGGGCAACTAAGAAAGTGGTAGGTGAACATACTAATCTGTCATTGAAGGAGAAGTTCCTTTAAGTAAATAATAGCCAGTTTTTTCTTTTAGATGTGGTTGAGATCTATATTGATACCAACAATGATTTTTCCTTTTTAAGATTTATGCTCTCCCTTGTTTCATCTAAGGAAGCTTGTATTAAGTTATACCATTCTACATAGTGGAGAGCCAATCCCTGACTATGGATATGAACAAAGATGTCTAGATCCTGATAGAAATAAACATCATTGCTAAGAATGATAAGGAATTTAGGAGCCGACTACATAAATCCAAAATATCCAAGTCTGGGGAGTGCAATGATGAAGCTTGTATCCACCATACAGTTGGGACTATAAAACAACATAATGACAAACAAGGTCTAGGGGTGGTTGAACATGATTCATGGTTTGGGGAGATCAAGCTGGAGGTATCTCAGAAGCTTCAGGATTTTGAACAGAGAAAAACCAAAGGAAAATGTAAAAAATCGATCGAACCACAGGAAGAGATCTAGAAGCTAATTTTGGGGGTTGATCTGTTTTGGAAAATGTAGGTAGACTAAGAAAAATAATGTTAGTTGGAATATGGGAATTTCTTAGGATGAACGTTGTCCAAATCAAAGAATGGGTCTAGAAAAGTTGGGCCTCACTTTTGGGATATAGACCTAAAGTTAGTGTGATGGTAAACATGTTGTTTAGATTCCACTTCCTAAATTAAGAGGATGCGAACAAGATAGCATCATTACCATGGATTAAAGGACATGGATTCCTGATCCTTCAAAATCGCAAGGTCATATTTGACCCCGTGACGGATGTTCCCAAGAAGAATATCACATGGGAAAAGATGCCTGGTCTCCCTATTGAATTATGGATGAAAGGGGAGATTCTTAAAATTACAAGCAAAATTGGCAAAATTTATTATGTTGATGAGGGGTGTGTGGGATTGCTTGTTAAAAAGGAAGCGTGATTTCTTGTGGAAGTGGATCTGACACATGGTTTATTTGCAATTTTCAGTTTATTCTGGGCCACCTTCTTTATCAGACATAAGGTTGATTACTAGGGAATTTCATTTAGATGCCTTGAATGTCATAATACAAGGAACCTACTAATTAACTATCCTAATCTCTATAGAAGAAAGGGTAGGATATCAAAGGACCTCATCATGGCTAACAAAAACCCTTATGACGAAAATTACAGACTTTAAGGGCTCAAACATGAATCCAATAGTTATGAACACTAATATTATCAATGGAACAAAATGGAAAACAAACCCTTGTACGAATAAAAAGGAAAAAGGTGGCAAGCTAGGGACTCTGTCCAGGAAAGGTCAAACTCCTATTAAGAGAAAGGATAAGGAAATTAAAAATGAGGGCTACAAAACTAGCAGACTATCATTACTATCTCTTATTCACAGTCAGAAGGAATGTGAGGCAGAAGCCTCACTAATCTGAAATGATGAGGACCTCTAGGCTCTGGCCGGAAAACTAGGACTAGGAATTGAGACCATTTCCATTAAGAAATAATCTGTATATAATTTGGGATCAGATGTGGGGCTATGAAGATATCAGATTCTAGTAGAAAGAGGAGAAGAGAGACTAAATACAAAATCCTCTGACTATGTGGTGGTCCTAGGTCTGATTTAAACTTGTAGGTTTTAACCCCGTACAGAAATTACCTGCATACGAATTCTAAATCACAGAAAAATAAACAATGCAAGAGAATAACACATAAAAAACACATATGCACAAAGATTTTCCCCTGGATCCCAAAACTGGGACTACCAGCTTGATTTTTCATTATATTCCTTTCAATGTTACAATACATATTTATACATGTCGAAGCATCCAATACCATCGACCGAAAACCATCACGTCCAATACCATGGACCAAAAAACCATCGCATCCAATACCATGGACCGAAAACCATCGCGCCAAAAAAAACATGTGCGAAAATCATGCACAAAACCATAGGTGGGTCCGCCCAACCTAACATAGGGTCCAAAACCAAAATTTTTCGGGGCACTGCCCCAGACCCCATAAAGTGGGGTTACATGTACCCCTCAAACCCCCTGTTAACTATGTGGAAAGAATATAACACAACCCAACAAAACTCTTAGTTCTCTTAAGTCATGGAGGAGTTCCTTTTCCCATCTTTCAACCCTAAACCTTCTAATTATTCAAATGAAGAAATGGCAGAAACAAAAGTCTGGGACCTTAGAGAAATATATCTTTATGGTAATGTTTTCTAATGAGGGTCATGTCCCTTAATGTAAGGGGCCTGGGATCTTCCCATACCAGAAGATCCTTGAAGTATAATATAAAAACACATGGCCCTTTTATTGTTCTATTACAAGAGACTATGATGGAAAATGGAATGGAAATAGAGATTTTTCTCAAGATATGTTCACATTAGCGGGGTTGTACAGCAAATGCATAAGGAAATTCCTATGGTATTGTAGTTATATGGGACCAATTTTAGCTCATGTGCAAGAATTGTACTAATAGGTCGTTGCAGGGGTTTCCCTTACATATTCTGAATAATGAACATATATGCACCTTATTATAAGTAAATATCCTTTTGGGATGTGGTTGAGTCATCTGGCATCCTTGACATTTGTCCATTGATCATAGCAGGTGACCTATATTTCACTGTGGATGCAAGTGAATGTTGGGGTCAAAGGGAAAAGGTGGATCATATGGAATCACTTCAAAGATATATTTTATCGAAAGGACCACAAAGATGTTGCTCTGGTCCCGTTGTGTCCAACATGGTGAAATGACTGCTCAGGAGAGGAAGGAATTTCTAAGAGATCGATGGATTTTTTGTAGACTCAATGCCCCCCACCAAATAGGTGACTTTTAAGTGACTCGCCCGACCTAAGAAGGGCGAGGTACTATAAGAGGCACTCACCACATTATGGGTGAGGGTTTTAACACTCGACCAACAAAGGTGATTTATTCCTCACCCATAAGCCCCACCCATATAAGCAAACCAAAAAGGTACAAGGGACGAGTCGCTCGGTCTGTTATGACTAAGGTACGTGAAGTGACTCGCACTACTTTGTTAGAGGCTAAATCAATTGCAATCTTGGAAATTCTTCTCAGACATATTTGATCATGATGCCATAATATTGGAATGGGTTGAGGAGTTGGATGATCTCAAGAGGCCATTTAAATTTAACCTGATATAGTTAGAAAATAAAGATTTCTAGAAATTGGTACACTAATCATGGACATCCTTTGATAATCCCATTTCCGACAACTGTATCTTGCAGGTCAGGGACAAACTAAACAGATTGAAAAAAGACACTAGGGTATAGATATACAATCGAAGGATAACACTCACTAGTAGAAATAATGAAATTAGTGACTAGGTGACTAAAAAAGTTACCCACTGCAATTATTTCAAGTGAATTACTACTAAATTTGAGCAATTTTAAGTGACCGAACTAAAAATGACTAACTTAAATGACTAATTTAGTCTAAGATTAAAATATACAACTAAATAATAAGTGACAAAATTAATAATGATTAACATAAATGACTATTATAGTCCAAAAATAAAAATATGACCAAATAACAAGTACAACCAGTATATGAATTAGTCATTTATGTCAGTAATTTTTAATTGTGTCACTCCAAAAATGGAAAATTTCAATTTTGATACTGAAGTGTTAAATTTCACTACATGGGTCTCTGAATCCATCCACAGTGTTAAAATTATGAACACCCTTTTGTCTTTAAAGTTTAACACTGCATATGGATTTAGAGACCCCCTTCCTTAAATTTATCTGTAGTGTTAAATTTAGATATAAAGGGGTTTCTGAGTCCATCTGTAGTGTTAAATTTAGGGACCCTCATCCGCAATGTTAAAATTTAGGTAGATGGATTCAACGACCCCCTTAAAGGGGTCCATGAATCCATTTATAATACTAAAATTATAATATTTTTATACAATCACTACTAAACCAACATATAAGTTGCTATTAAATTGATTAACCACAACACATATTAACATAGTCAATATCCTTGTCATAAATAGAAAAAATAATATATATATATAATATATATATATATATATGGTTCTTTCAATGACTATTGACCGCCAACATTTTCACTCTAATTTATTTTTTAACAATTCAATATATAAATATACATAGAATGAGAAAAAGTGTACTGTATTAATGTGGAATAAACACTTGAACATAGGAAATTGGTCCTTTTTTACTATTAACATATGGTGTTGGTGAAGCTATAATAAAGCCCTCTTTGTTTCCTTCCCTCCATATTTTTTAGTAATCACAAGTTTGTTTTATTTTTCATTTTAAATTTCCCACTACCAACTCCAGCCTCTGGAGTTTTGGTGTTTGCAATCGATTTGCAGTTGTCCCACCCACATTCTACACATTTACATCTATTTTTCATTTTAAATTTCCCTCACAAAATACAAATATGACTAATGACGATGCTAAAAAAAGACTAAAATACAAATATGGAGAATCATGAATCATCACAAATACAAAATTAGAAAAATAAAAAATAAATTTTATTTAATAGTTATTTAAAAAAAATAAAAAAATAATTTGATATAATTATTTTTAAAAACTAAAACATAATTCAATTAATTCTTACAATTATTTTTCCAAATATGAAATGAATTCCCAATACACTATATTCAAAGACCACCTCCTCTAACCCTTTGAGACCTACATCTTATAGATTACCTCCTCTAACCCTTTGACACTACATCTTTATAAGCTTATACTAAAAAAAGATTAAAATACAAATATGGATAATCATGAATCATCACAAATACAAATTTAAACAATAAAGAATGAATTTATTTAATTAATTATTTAAAAAAAAAATGATATAATTATTTTTAAACACTAAAACATAATTCAATTGACTATTACAAATATTTTTCCAAATATAAAATGCATTGCCAATACACGATATTCAAATACCACCTCCTCTAACCCTTTGATACCTACATCTTATAAGCTTCCTTTTGACTTTGTTTATCCTCTAATTCATCTTATAAAACTCCCTTTTTTTAACTTTATTAATCTTCTAAATGTTTTTCTAACCCTAATCTATAGAAACAAGTTAATATAAACATAACACTTATTTAAAAATGCTTACCTATAATAAAATAGACAAAATAATATACTTCAAGACATTAACTTCATTCCAAATATCACAACACCCCCAAACAACCCATAAACATTATCCTTCAAAACATTAACTTCATTCCTAGTGTAACGCATCTCAAAACCTTCATCTGACTATTGATACCTCCTAAAAAAAGCCTTTGCATTTTCCTCTCTCATTAGAGCAATAAGTCAATCCAACTCATGAGGTGGAACAAGTCAATATAGCATGAAACTAAAGGAACAAGTTGAACAAGTCAGTCTATCAAGAAACTTGAAAAAGTAACACCTACAAAGCTATCAAGTTTCATGGGAGTAGTGCCTTCTATTATTTTATTTATCCTAAAAGGCCTATGATCCAAAATGGATCCATTTACTCTCTATGTCTTCAAAAATCGTTTAAAATATCAAAACAAACGCATGGGAAGAACTCTTAGAAACATTGGAAAACACTATCGGGAGGCAAAAATACCAAGAAAACAAGGAAAATAGGCTTATCGGAGGCTTCAATAGTGAATGCACAGTAGCCGTCAGATCTGGCCGATCAATGGTCCAGATCTGATCGGCAAATCGCAATCAGAGGTTATCGACGGAGACCCGGTGGAACTTGCGATGGCGATCGGTAGAGTCAACGAGGACTGTTGATCAAGCACACAGATCGACAGCCCACGTTGCATCGCAGAATCGCAGTCGGAAATTACGAAGGAATGCTCATCAAACGGCCCAGGGTTATCACGATATGTGATTGCAATCAATCGCATCAGGGCAACCAATGGAGCGAGGCTTACATATACATATACATATACATATACATATAACATATACATACATATACATAACATATACATATATATATATATATATATATATTATATATATATATTATATGTTATTCGATATATAAACGTTATTTGATATGATTTGAGATCCATCAAATGGGGGATTTCTGTGTATTTAGTGTATTTCATTTATTAAATGAAATACAAAGGGGAAGTGCCGATGCGATAAAACCCGGAACCGAAGGGGTTTGGGAATGAAAATACATAATATTTGAAATCTGTCATAAGCCATTTTTGCGATATTTTAATATATTTAAAAAAATACAAAGGGGAACTATGGAACGAGCATTCGCGATAGGCGATAAGCGATTAGAGGTGGACCCGATATGAAAATAGTTCAGATTTAAGAAATTTTGAAGTCCAAAAGAATGTGTTGTGGTGGATTGTCACAGTTGTTGAATGCATTTCTCTGTGTTAACAAAAAGCGGTCGTTTCAGGGATTTCAAAGGGTCGATGCACTCATCCGTTATAGATTAGGTGGCCACGTCCCCTAAATGCGTTATGCAATGACTGTTTAATGCTAGAAGAGGGATTTGAGTGGATAGAGGCTGGGAGACAGAAAGCTGAGAAGCGGAAATGAACAGGTAGAGTAGATTGGCTTTAAAGACACAAACAGAGAGAAAATAGAGGCAAGCAGTATTGAAGGCAGTGTCGAGACAGAGCAAAGACAGAGAAAGAGAGTGATTGAGAGAGTCTGTGTACTCAAAGAGGCTTGAGAGGTTCAAGCAAACTCTTGATGTTGTATATGTTGTGTGTTGGGTCTCAAATTGAGCTCATATTGTTGTAAAACTTTGTTGAAGACATAATAGAGAGGTCACCACTGAAGGCTGGACCAAGAGATGTAGCCTAGGAGTATTGGGTGAACTCCTTATAAAATTTGTTGTGTTTATGTGTGTTGTCTATTATGCTTCTTTACTGCTTCATTGTTTGTGTATTTCACAATCTTATAAATCCATTGTATAAAATAACATAGGCAAATCCATGCACATGAGTCTGTAATACCTTATTAATTGTTAAGATCTCATTTGCAGATCAAGTGGTATTAGAGCTTTAGGTTGCTAAGGTTAGACAAGCTTATGCTGGATTGTTGAATGCTAACTAGGTCAAAGTTCAAATTAGGAAAAGGATAACTAGTTGAGGCTAACCCAGAAATTGGTAGAGTCTACCCTAGGAGGAAAATGGCAGAAGAAATTCCCTTGGAATCAAACTCTCAGTTCATGGACATTTTCATGACCATGAGAGCCATGGTAGAAGAGATGTACTGAGAATTTAATAGACGTCAAGGTGAAGATACTTCAACCTCCAAACAAGACAAAGGAACAGAGGAACCTCTTCTAGATGGCCATTTTGAAGGCAAAGGGAAAGGAAAAGAGCCTCCTCTATCCACACCTCCTGATAGCCCCGAAAATAAAAAGAAGAAAACATCTTTGATTAAGTTAGATGTAAAATTTGAATTGTCAATATATAATGGAGAATTAAATGGAGAAAAGCTGGATAATTGGATTAGACAGATTGATGTGTATTGCAAGGTACAGAACATTAATTCAGACAGGAGTACAATTCAGCTCACCAGCCTACGCCTTGAAGGAATTGCCTTAATCTGGTGGGAAGGCAGGACACAAGCTGATTTGAAGAAGCATGGTAAAATTCTTTCTGCCTGGAGTGAATTTGTTTTTGCCATTAAAAAACAATTCTATCCACTAGCTTATATGCAGCAAGCTATGATGAGTTGGCAAACTCTTCACCAATTAAAAGGGCAAAGTAATTTAGAAAAAGAGCTTTAATTCTAGGCATTTCTTTAGATTCACCTGAAACTTTGCTGAAGTATATAGGTGGTCTGCATAGTTATTTGAGGCAGACCATTCTCATGTTTAACCCTACTAGCATAGATGAGGTATCTTTTTAGGCTACACATCTAGAAGCTAGAGGCAAGCATGTGAACCAAGAGATTGGGGGATCATCAAAACCCACTGCAAGCAAGAACAAGGAAAAGAGGAAGCATAAATGGAAAGAGAGGAAGGAAAACATTGTACAGAAGGCCAAACCTTCATGCACTCACTACAAGAAGGATGGACATGATGATGAACATTGCTAGTCTTTACATCTGGAGCTGAAACCCAAGAAGTTCGATGGCAAGAAGAAGAAGCTTGTTGCTACTATACAGAAAGATTTGGGGTCAGACTCAGGTGATGAAACAAAAATCACAACTACAAGTATAAAGGTAAAAATTTTGAAGCATCTACTAGTAATACTACACAAACTATTGATAATGAAGAAAATGAGAGGAAAAGACATGAGCCTTTTCATATTAGAGTTATTTCCAAGCATCAAAAGATTGATACTTTATTTGATAGTGGCTCAATAGTAAACTTGATTTCTAAGGCAATTGTAAAGAAGTTGGGATTACTAACCACACCTCACAAGAAGCCATATCCATTAGGCTGGGTATATGATAAAGCAAGGCTACAAGTGACTAGACAATGTAAACATAGGTTTTCTTTTGGGTCAACATTTGTAGATGAGGTTGAGTTAGATATCGTTCCCTTGGATGTATGTGGAATTGTTTTAGGAAGTCCTTACTTGTATGATAGAAAAGCCATTCCTATATAGCTGAAAATAAGTATCAACTCATTAAAGATGGAATAGAATATATTGTAAGAGCTCATAAACTCAAGAATAATTATACTCTCATAAACTCAAGGCATATGAAAAGAATTGCAAATTCATGCAAGGAATTTTTACTGATGGGAACCTGATAAAACCAATGTATTTGAGGGTTGTGATGCTAAACAGAAAGCTTATTTAGAAACAATTATTTCATAATATGATATCTTATTTCAAGAACCTAAAGGTTTGCCACCCAAAAGGGAAATTGTACATGATATTCATTTGTAGCAAGATGCTCCATTGCCTAACATTAGAATGTACATGTTATCCGCTTTAGAGAATGCAGAGATCAAGAAACAAGTACAAGAGCTGGTCAAGAAAGGGTTCATAAGACCAAGCACATCACCATGATGATCTCTAATCGTGTTGGTGAGAAAGAAATATTGTTTGTGGAGGACGTGCATTGATTACAGAGAAGTGAATAAAATAATGATCAAGAATCATTATCCCCTTCCTCGCATTGATGATCTATTGGATCAGCTGAAAGAAGCTGTTTACTTTTCCAAGTTGGACTTACGTAGTGGTTACCATCAGGTTAGAGCAGTAGAGAAAGATGCATGGAAGACTACTTTAAAAACAAAGCAAGGGCTGTATGAATGGCTAGATATGCCTTTTGGCTTAACTAATGCTCCTGCCACTTTCATGAGAGTTATGAATGATGTACTCAGCCCTTTTATTGATGATTTTGTAATTGCATATTTAGATGACATTCTTGTTTTCAGTAAAACATGGGAAGAACATTTGAAGCATGTAAAGCAGACTAGATGTTTTGAAAAAAGAAAATCTTTATGTTAAATTATCAAAGTGTGAATTTGGCAAAACTTCTTTGAATTATTTGGGTCATATTGTAGGGGGTGGTGAATTGAAGATAGATCCATCTAAGGTTGAAGTCATTGTAAACTGGCCTAAACCAAAATCTGCTACAGAAGTTAGAAGTTTCCTAGGAGCAGCCCAACATTGGAGAAAGTTTATTGCTAACCTTTCCTTAATTGCAACTTCCTTACATGCTTTGATAGAATTGAACAAGGTGTTTCAGTGGGGAGGAAAACAGCAGAAAGCCTTTGACACCTTGAAATAAAAAATTAGTACAACATTGTTGCCACCTAATCATCAAGATTGTGTAAATAAATAAATAAGTAATGTGAACAGTTATTGGGAGATGAAGTGAATAGTCTCTCCCTCATGTACATAATAAGGCCAACCTAAAGGAATAAACACGAATAAATTTTGGTTGATGAGTTACTGCCTAGTTTGACATGGTATCAGAGCTAGCTCCCAAAATAGTTGTATTTCCCACTACCTACTGCTCTTTGTCCACTGCCTATTTCTCTCTGTCCCCTCCACAGTTGTTGTTGTGTGCTGTACACTAGCCTCACATGCGTTGAACTATCCTAATGAACTCCTGCTCTCACTCAGAGTTATTCCTACTCTGCCTTCTATCCGCTGAATGCATACAGTTCTTTGTTGTACATTGTACGCTCCTGTAATTTTTTTTTGAACCATACACTGGTCTGACAAGGGCCACCATCACATCAGTTTGTTGTTTTTTTGAGGATTCTGTAGTTGGCTACTTGGAGGCAGACCGTTTACACAAAGATTTATCGAAAGAAGAAAGAGGTCGAGTTGATTGGGAACGACGAGGAATTGTGTTGGTATATACCTCTGCTATATACGCTCTTTTGAACGTTGCTACAGTATCAGCAGTCTTGAAGAAAATTTAGTTCTTTCTTCTGTTGCACTCATTTACAGAGATAGGCCTCTTACAAGTCTGTTGGGGTTTCTGCTCTTCTGGTACACAGTTCTTGACACTGCTGTTCAGTTGCTTTTTGAAAACTGTGACGGTCCTTCAAGATTCGAAAATATTTTTTATAAAGCCATGTAAAGGACTGTGACTGTTGTGATATATAGATGAAGTGCTAAAGTCTAATTTTATGACCTAGTGGCCTTTGTTAAATGACATATATTAAATGATGGTATTCATTGAATACTGAAAGCGTTGTCTTTATTCCAAGTCCATGAGCAGTCTAATGGTTGAATTGAGCACTGAGTCCATGCATTTTGCGCTATATCATTCAACCTTTGGAGGTTGGTTAAGACAGTCTCTATGCATTGAGTACAAATATTGAGCGTGAGTTTGGATTGATTTCATTTCAATTTAACTTGTGTTGACCATCGTTTAAAGTTTGGAAAGCTCGTGCTTATTGAATGTTGGTTGTATGGGCTATTTTCTGCATTGAATTGGTGAATGCACATGGTATTGGGTTGATATACATATAAATTGAGAGTTGCATTGTTCATTGTGGTGAATTTAAGTTGGGAGTGCTGTGTGAAGGGCCACTATCACGCTGCTGGAACGCTGTTGGAACTCTGATATAAACCTTGTTGTATGCGTTGTAAAGCTTTGTGTCCAGCGTTGTACAGTTTTTTATATATATTTATGGTATATTTAAGCTGCCATATATATATACATAGTCACTCATGTTTCCGCTGTCTCACCCATCTATTCTATACTTTAACACTGTCTAGATGAATTCCAATTGACATTTGAATTTGTTGTCCTGTCTTATTTTTTTCCCATTAAGAGTAAAAGTTTTGTAGTAGAATTTTTTTTGTTACAATATGTGTTCACTCATATCCATCGTGAGAATAGTTCTCACTAGCAAAGAGAACTATCTTGACTGGTCCCGGATGATAAAACACACCCTCATTTTCAATGAGCTATGGAAAGGAGTGTGTGTCAGAGATAGAGACAAAGAACCAGAACAGCCTACCTCAGACAAAGAGCTCGTCACTTGGGAAAACAAGAACAACAAAGCTTATGCATTAATCACAATATCTGTAAATGAAGAGGTGAGTCACCATATTTCATCATTTTTAATTGCCTTTGAAGCCTTACAAAAGCTGAAAGAACTCTATGACTCACATTCTGCACTTGAATTTGTTCAACTCATGATTAAACTCTTCACTCTTGAACTACAAAATAATGATCCTCTTGCTCTTGCATCTAAAGTAAAGTCTATAATGCATGATATCAAATCAACTAAGGTTGAATTGGATATTCCTCTTATCGATTTTCTCAAGGCACTTTATCCTACTTACTCCAATTATCTTGAGTCATTGCAAGCAAATGGAAATCTCAAAGATGTCACCTTTGACTCTCTTCCGAAAAAGTTTGTTGAAAGAGAGAAAGCTTTTGGAAAGAAGACAACCCCTGAATCTTCTAAAGAGGCTATGTGCCTTGCTCATAAAGAAAGGTATCATGCTCAAGATTCTTCAAGAGGAAGAGGTGGTTGAAGAGGAAGAGGAAGATATTTCAGAGGCAGGGGGGCAGACATTCTCAAGGAGAAAAGGCAGATTTGCACTGCATTCGCTACAAAAGAAATGGATCACATGATGCCTCTACATGCAAGCTACCATGGGACAAAATTCAGTAGCAAAGAAACCAACAGAAAGGTAAAAATGATGATATAGACAAAGGTAAAGCACCTGAATCCGCTCACTATGTTGTGGCACAATGTAACATTAGAGTAAATGAAGATTTATTTAATGCTTCACTTGCTTCTTGGAAAAATGATTGGTTGCTTGATTCAGGAGCAACCTGCCACATGACTCATAAAAAAGATTTTTTTGAAGAATTTACTGACAATGTTGATGGAGCAATATGCTTTGCAAACCAATCAAAAATCAAGCCATCAGGGCTTGGCACAATCAAGCTTAAATTGCCTGGTCTTCCAGACTTTCTTTTGCACCATGTTCTATATCTGCCACAGCTGAAGAGAAACTTGTTGTCCTTGGTTCATATCCACCAGCAAGGTCACTCCATTCATATGTTTCAGGCAAGCTTGAGGTGAGAAAAGAATCTGACCACTCACTTGTCATGAGGGAAATAGAAGAAGAAAGACTTCTAAAGCTCCAAGGAACCTCTGCTCATGCACAACATTTCTCATACAATTCTCATCATGAAGAAGGTACTCTTCCATCAAGTTTATTATGGCATGCTAGCTTTTGACATTTGGACTATGACAGCCTTTGCTTGTTGAAGAAAAATGTTGTTGCTGTTTTGCCTACAATTCCTAGGAAACTTAAGCAATGTGATGCTTACATTCTAGGAAAGCATAGCAAATAGTATTTTCATGATTCAAAATCAAGAACACATAGAAAACTTCAACTCATTCATTCAGATTTATGTGGTCCAATGCATGTTCCTTCTGCAAATGGAAATAAATATATGATGACATTTATTAATGACTACACCAGAATGTCTTAGGTTTATTTATTGAAGAACAAATCTGATGCTTTTCAAACATTCAAGAATTTTCATAAATGGATTGAAAATGATGCACAATATCATATTGGGTCTATTCGCACTGATAATGGAAAAGAATACACATCAATGATTTGAAAACTATCTTCGCCAACATGGGATCAAACATTAAATAATTGCGACCTTATAATCCCCAACAGAATGGTGTAGCTTGAAAGAATGAATAGGACAATCTTAAATATGGTACGAATCCATGCTTTTCTTCAAAAAATGTAAAGATAATGTTTTGGGCTGATGCTATTCTATGTGTTGCATATATAAAGAATAGATGTCCATCTAATGCTATTAGAAACAAGACTCCATATGAAATGTGGTATGGACATGTTCCTTCAGTAAATCATCTCAGAGTCTTTGGTTCCACCTGTTATGCCTTCATACCGAAGGTACATAAAAACAAACTTGGTGCTAGAATTCATGATTGTATCTTCCTGGGGTATTTAAACACCTCCAAAGCATACCGACTCTACGATGAAGTAAATTAAAAGTTTGTTGTATCTGGAGATGTAATTTTTCTTGAATCATCCAAAACTAACCATGTTGTTGAGTGGCAACTTGATCGCTTGGATAGATTCGCAAAAGCAAAATCATTTCAAGAATTTGATAATCAGATTCCACATCTTGAAGGGGGGATTCCTATACTAGATCAACATGTGGAATCTTCTTCTGAAGAATACTCTCCCCTGCATGAAACTCCAACAACAGATGATGCTTTAAGTGATGTGATTAACAGAATTGGGAGACTCAATCTTGATTTAGTCCCAACTCAATCAACAGAGCCCATCTGAAAAAGGTCCCCCAAAGTGGCTAACAAAGACACTTGAAAGTGTTCATCCAGATGAGGTTGGAAAGACAGGAACTAGAAATTCAAACTGGCAAAATGGAGGTGATGTAGATGACTCTAATTCACCTGTTGATATGGATGTTTCTTATGATTGTGAATTGAACTT